>PVIU01008571.1:0-82271 GCA_004026605.1 Ondatra zibethicus
GCGATACACGGATTAATAGAAATGGGTTAAATTAATATTTAAGAGTTAGCCAATAAGCTAGAGTTAATGGGCCAAGGAGTGATTTAATTAATACAGATTCTTTGTGATTATTTCAGGGCTAAGCAGCCAGGAACTAACTAGCAGCCTTCTTACAACATCCCTCCCTCTCTCCCTGGGTGTTTTCTAAGCTTCAGGCTTGGGGTTTGTGATGTACCTGTGCCAACTGGGGCTGGCACCCAAAGCTCAATTCCTCTCAGCATTCTGACCACTCGCAGATCTCCTGAACAGTTTCTGTTTGAGGCAAAAAGGAGCTTCTTCGATGAGGAGCGAGAGGTGGACTTAGCTGTGAAGATAAGGATATGTTCTCAGAACGAAGTTAGCAGCTGCATCTACTCAGAAAAATGTCAGCAGTAGCTTCTCCAGAGCCTGAGATCTCTCCACCTACGGGTAGTTAGCTGGGTTTATAGTACCAGGCATGGGCTCCCTCTTGTTGGGTGGGTCTAAAACTAACGAGACCAGCTGGTGGTTACACCGGATATGCTAGTACCACCCTTGTACCCTTGGGCATATCTTGCCATATTGGCATCACTGTGGTTCCTGGGTTTTATGGGTCAGCTGGGACTATTGCTTGTTTTTCCCCTTAGCAGCTAGCTGATGCGATGAGAGTCAGTCCTTGGGGAAGAGCTCAATACTAGTACATGCGGGAGTCTCCATCCTCACAGAAAACAAATGAGCACTCACCTCATCAGCTCCTTTCTTCTCAGGGAAAGTTGGTTGGGCCGTCTGTCTCCACAGCATCTATAATGTGGCCTGAGACACTGAGTATGTGTAGGAAATGCTTATCTGGTGCTTTGTTTGAATAAGTCAGGGGAGTTGGAGAACTGGAAGAGAGAACACACATCCTGGACCATTTGCGAGACTATTTGTGGGTTCAAGACCAGCTGGTCTGCATAGCATGTTCAGGCCAGCCAGGACTACAGAGTGAGACCCCATCTCAAAAACAAAACAAGACAATAAGCTACCCTCCGAAACGTCCCACAAATCCAAAAGTAATGAGTAACAACCACAACAAAAAAATGAACAAAAGCATTTATTGTTGTCTGCCTTTTGGTCATTAGGGGAAAGTTGTGTCAGGAGGAGACTGAGCTCCTTGACCAGTAGAGGGAGCTACACACCCACCTGTGGATTTCTGGACTTGCCGCTAAGTGGACAGAGGACTCACACCCCTCAAACAGCCCAGAGAACACAGACTTCTAGAGACAAAATAGTCTGGGACTATGATTTGGGTTTTTGCAAGTCATGATTTTCTGTTCAGTTATTCACAGAGTTCTAGAATTACCTTATTACAGTTGGAGAGTGTTGAGGGAGCAGCCTAAACATTGTCCTTCCGCCGCTTCGCCTCCCTAAGAAAAAGTCATTCGAGCATTTCATCCCAAGTCCACAAAAATCTGGCTAGGGTGTTTATCCCATCAACTTGGTTAGATTCTCAGGGTCCAAGATGGCTTGTGCAAGGGTTGGGTTGAACATTTTTTTGGCTAATCCTTGAGCCTTTGATGTGGCCGTGGAGTGGGAACCGGGATGAGTTCTTCCTCCCTGACTCATCGGCTACCACAGCTCCAGTGTCTCCAGGGTCCTCCCGGCGTCGTCTCTTTTGCTGACTTTGCAGACACAGCACCCATCCTGTCCCACCTCACCCCACTCCCTCCCACACCATTCTTCTTTGGCAACAGGGCTGTGGTCGAACAGTAGCCCTTCTGCCACAAGGGCTTTCCGCTTGCCCTCTCTCCGTTTGGTTTGTCCTAGGCTTGTGTATGACTGTTTTGCTTATCTATTGGAAATTCACACTTTAGCATGCTCCAGCTCTGTTTGTTAGCATTGCTACTGGTCGTGAAGCACCTCTGTTAGTTTCTCTTTCTTTTAAAAATATTTATTTGTTTTAATTTTATGCGTATGAATGTTTGCCTGCGTGTATGTATGTATACCATGCGCATGGAATGCCCAAGGAGGCTGGAAGAGGGCGTTGAGGCCCCTGGAGCTGTACTTACAGGTGGTTGGGAGCCATCCAGTGTAAACCGCTGGGGTTAAAGGCATGCACCACCACACATAGCCTGTTTTTTTTTTTTTTTTTTTTTTTTTAAATAACCCACTAAGTCTGGTTAGTGCTGCCTGTACATTCATGGGTGTAGGGCCATCCTTTGGACCATGGGAAACCTGTCGGTGGCCACATCCTCAGAAAAGAATGCCTTTCCATTCTCAAGAAACTATCAGTTGCCAATAGCTCCTTCATGAATGGTGGGGCCCAGAGGTCATCACCCCATCTATGCTTGGGATTTTTTTCTGGCTTGCTCTTGTATAGGTCTTGTGCAGGTAGCCACAGCTGCTGTGGGTTCATGGCTTGGATGGCCATGTCGTGTGCAGAAGACAACATTTCACGGCTCTCTTCCCATCCTCTGCTTCTACCTCTGTGATGGTCCTTGAGCCTTGGTATAGGAGGGCTTTGATACAGATGTCCGATTTAGCATTGGGCACTCCGTTTCTTATTCTCAATTATATGTCATGACATTTATTGCTGCCCACTGCAAAAAGAAGCTTCTGGGACCAAGATTAGAGCAGCCCAGGTCTATGGGCATAAATGAAAATATTTAGAAGGATGCTTGACAACATGAGCATTTAGCAAAGTAGCAATAGCAGGATTTACCCTAGGACCTCTGACTTCCCCAGCTTTGAGTTTTTGACCAGTATTACAGGAATGTGAATGGGCTTCACATCTCATCAGAAACTGGTTAGTTACCCCTTAATATCAGGGCCACAATTGCATCAGTGGGCACACATTACTCAGCAGGTCCATATTGTAGCATTTAGGATTCAGTGCTGGGGAAGACATTGCTGTCTTTTCGTACCCAGTAGGCTACATAATTACACCCCAGCACAGTGGTGATTTGGATGAGAACAGTCCCGTAGGCTCATATATTTGAATACTTGGTCCCCAGTTGGTGAAACTGTTTGGGAAGGATTAGGAGGTGTGGCCTTGTTGGAGGAGGTGTGTCACCATGGATAGGCTTTTAGTTTTCCAAAGACTTGTGCCATTCCCAATTAGCTCTGTCTGCTGTGTGCTTGTAGGTGAGATGTGACTCTCAGCAACTGTTCCAGCACTAGCCTGTCTGCCTGCTGCCACGCTCCTTCCATAACAGTCATAGACGCTAACCCTCTGGAAGCATAGGCACCACAGCCTAGCAGGGAGAATGGTCTCAGGTTAGCTTGAGATCTGAGATTCCCCCCATGAGGTGTTGGTCAGGGGTCCCCAGAGGCTCCAGGACAACATATGCTGTTGTCATTGTTCTTGGTCCCCTTCCATGTCACATGCTCAGACCCTGTTGCTGAAGACACTACACACTTCGGATGCAGTACAATGAAGTCAATATTTTTAACTCCTTAATATTTTTCTACGTGTATCAGACAAGATCATCATCAAACCCCAAATGTACCTTGTAGGATTATCAGCTCAAAGATGCTATTTCCTTGAATGAACAGCTTTCATTTATTTATACAGAGTTTTTCCATGGAGATTACTGATTTTTAAAAATATCATGACTGGTAAACTCTGTTGGTACTAAGAATATTCTATTTATTGAGTTATTTGACAATTGGCAAACCTTCTGCTTCTATGTTTATGGGATTTTTCTAGTAATTAGGAAAAATATTAATCAGCATTATTGTCCTAGGAAAACAGCATCTACTATACACACACATATAAACTTATACATACATGTGCATACATACACATATATGAATATAAAAGCATGTGTGCATACACAGACTCAAACACATAATCACATGCATCATACACATTTTTGCATACACATGCATATACATGCATGCATGCGTACACACATGTGGCCTGCAAAGCTGTGCCGTGTCATCAATGTCATTTTCGTTTACTTTCTGTTCTTCTGGCAATGGTTGAGTGTGCCCTGACAAGACACCTTCCAATATAAACACTTTGCAACCTAGGCAGGAGAAAGTCATCCCCCAGCCGCGGCCACGTCATGCAAGGATGGATACACACAGCTGTGGCAACACCTTATAATTACTTAATTTGTTTTTGACAACTCCCATTTGTAGAGGAAAGGAAAATGTGAACCTCGCATGGCAAGGGCTTTGACGAACGTCCAGATTTGCTTGCTTGTGAATACTCTCACATTTTCTTGGAAAGGGGTACAAAGTATGACAGGGAACTTAAGTCAGCAGTGCCCTTTCCTTGTTGTGCAAATGCTCAAGGTGTCTGCTGTCTGCGGAGAAGTGAGCCAAGGTTCCCGTCACCAATCTCTGAAGCAGGAGGAGCTGAGATGAGCCAGAACTTTCCATCCTGCGGTGGTGGGGCTAGGAAGAGAGTCTCCCTCATGGAAGAGCTCACTTTTAACGAGGAAACGGGGGCAGGGCGGTTATAACTTTCCACAGTTCTGGCCTCCGAGGAGGCCAGGAGAGGGCATTGGGCCCTCTGAAACTAAAGTTAAGGGGGTTCTTAGCCAGCCATTGTGGAGGCTGAGGACCTGCTTGGGTCTTCTAGAAGACCAGCCAGTGCTCCTAACCTCTGAGTCATTGCTCTAGTCCCCAACTTTTCCCTTTTTTGGTTTGTTTTTGAGGCAAGATCTTACTAGGTATACCTGGCTGACCTGGAGCTTGCTAAGTATGTGTACACATGAAATAAAAATATCCTGAAGAAATGAAAACTACCGAGTAACTCAGGAGGCAGAGGCAGAGGCAGAGGCAGGTGGATCTCTGTGTTCCAGGCTAGCTAGGGCTACACGATGAGACTCTGTCTCAGAATTACAAAAAAAAAAAAAAAAATTGGTAACTGCTATATAAATTAGATAAGTCTAATTAGGTAACTCTAATCTATTTAGGACCACGCATAAATGTTCTTGCAAACGAGGGCAAACATTAGTCAAATACACATAAGAAAAAAAATCCAAATAAACAATTTAGATTGCTATCATCAAACCATACCAAAACTCTGAAAGAGTATCTAGGCACCACATTGATCTGGTATCTGCTGTGGTTTGAGACTGAGTCTGTCCCCTGAGGATTCATGTGTTGGAGGCTTGTCAGCGGAGGAGAGGCAGCAGGACCTGTTAGAGGTGGGGCTTAGTGGGAGGACTTCGTTAATTGGGGGTGTGCATCTTACTTTTCCACCCTCCACATGACTTCCCTTGAGCCACACCAGGATTGGTACCTCAGATTTCTGGGGCTGTGATCTGACAACCCCCCTTTTCTTTATAATGCTAGTGTGCTTTGGCCGTGAAATGGGGTTACCATGCTCTCTATCGGTCTTTTAGCTTTTTGCTGGACAAGAGTAATATGTGATTATTATAGATAATGAAACAATAAAATTAATGCCCCTAATTCCATCTGCAGTAACTAAATGTTAGTGTCCTAGAACAATGCTTTCTTTCACTTGTTACTTTCTGTACTTGCACACACAGAGACACAAACACACATGAACCCGTGTACCAACATGGGGATTTTTGTATTTATGTAAAACTAAGATTATGTAAAACACACACACACACAAGCAATATAATATACAGATCCTACTGTGAATTTCTTTTTTTATTTCATCTAATGAGATGATTATAGATTTGAATTTATAATAGCAGATTAAAGGTATGGCTCACCAATACAGCAAATTTAGTCGGCTGACTCCAGTTCAAAGACTTCCTTCCACACACTGTACGGCGATGTCAATGATTCAAAGGGAAGCGCATCAGAAGCAGGCTGCACATTATCCGTTCTGTGAGCGTAGCGCCTTGAGAGGTTGCTAGGTGACCATGTGAAAATGCAAACATAAAAGTCAGTAGAATAGTATATAGTATGTAGTGTATGGTAACGGTGATGTAAAGATAAGTTCTATCTCTGCTAGGAAGGTATGCTGGGTATAGTGGCATGGGCCTAAACCACAGCTGCCTGGAGGCTGAGGCAGGGGGATTGCAAGTTGAAGGATTGTCTGATGACACAGTGAGTTTGAGGTCATGTAGTTCTCGCTTTGCTTGGTTTTTGAGACAGGGTCTCATGTCAGTGGGGGTGGGGATAGGAGGTGGGTGTGGATACATGGGAAATGTGATTGGATCTATTTCAAAAAAATTTTTTTTAGGTTTTAAAAAAAAAGAAAAGGGTGAGGGATGGAGCTTAATGGTGGAGTGCTTGTCCAGCATGTGCTAGGTTCAGTTCCCAGTACTGCAAAAGAAAGAAAATAAAAGACAAAGATAAAATCACCTAAAACAATCACAGCTACAGTGGCTAAGGGTCATTAAAGATGCAGTGCGTAGTTAGGTAGCCAATCATGATGGCACACACTGGTGAGCTACCTCACCTTGAAGGATTACAAGTCTGAGGCTGGGTTAGGACACACACACACACACACACACACACACACACACACACACACACACACACAGCAAAACAAAACCCTAAGTTGGGCTTGGTGCAAACACAATCGAAGCAGTCTCCAAGACCTGGAGGCTGGACAGGGGTGGAGGGATCAGGAGTTCAAGGTCGCCCTTAGCCAAATAATTTGAGGCCAACCTGGGCTACAGGAAACCCTGTCTTAAAAACCCAACCCAACCCAACTCAAACCCAAACAATAACAAACCCTCAAGCAAATTAAGGGAGGGGTGGGGATATGGGAGGAGTCTATTTACACAAGTTCAACTCAGGGCCAAGCTAGCCTGCTATCAGTATGCGATGCTTTAAGTAAACCTTGTGGTAACCACAGAACTAAAACCCTTAGTTAGACACACAAAAGAGAAAAACAGTTCAAAGCATGCCACTTGTGGTGGTGAATCTTCCCTTCAAGTTGACCTGCTTCAGAATTCCCACGGAGAGGAACGCCAGGGCATGTCTGGGAGGGTGTTTCCAGAGAAGGCCTACTGCACCTGGGGACCTTGCCTAGAAATCGTGCGGCACCTCAAGGGTTGGGTCCTGGATGGAACAGAAAGAAGAAGGCGAGCAGAGGGCGAGCATCCATCTCCGTTTCCTGACTGAGGACACAACGCAAGCAGCCTCCGTCTCCTGCTGCCGCATCTCAAGCCTCTTTGTCCGCCACATGCATTTGCCAAGGCAACAGCTCCTTCCTTACGTTGCTTCTAGACAAGTGCTTCACGGTGACTGATCCACCACTGTAGTGGGAATTGATGGACTGGACAGTTGAGCCAACGGGTTTTCCTCATCAAGGAGGATGAGCTACATGTGTGTGTAGTGTTGATCTATACCGCAGAATAAATGTCCTCACGTTCCTGAGGCAACTGTGCAATGCCTTGTTTGCCCAGGGATACTGCCGCACAAGAAGCAGATGCACCCTAGGCCCTGTTGGTTGGAATGGAGTGAGCATCCGCTCAGGCCCAATGAATACCCAGACCAGCCATATTCCAGTGCGCCTGTCTGGAGATGAGCTGGATGGCTTAGGTCGCTTAGACAGGTCCCTCGGAGACTGCAGACTGGCAGTGTGGCCTAGGAGTTTGCTGAGGAATGTGTCTCCATTTAGACACACCCGAATACAACAGTCTGGGTTTTGTTCACTGGTACATGAAATTCACTTTTTTTTTCTTTAAATCTGAGTTAGCTGGATTTAGAGAGGTTTGATGGTTCATTCAATTTCTGATTGAAGTAATTAATCGTAATTCCTAATTAATCCTAATTCAAGGTTTAGGATTTGGAATTACCTAAGAGGCTCAGGTCTGGGCATGTTTTGAGGATGTTTCCAGAGTGGCTTCATGGAGAAAGGAAGACCCATGCTGGATGTGGGTGGCACCACTGGACACGAGGGTCCCAGAGTAGATCAAAAGGGAAAAGGGAGAAAACTCATGGGTCCCCTTTCTCATCTTCCGCAGACCGACCGCATGCTTCCCTGCCATTATGGCCTGGATGGTCTGGAACCCTGAGTCAAAAGAAACCTTGTCTTCCTAAAGCTGCTTCCCATCTGGGAACAACATCAAGAAAAGTAACTGAGTACGTGGGGGAAAAAAGATGAAAAAGCCAGCAAAGCAACAAGGATTGGTGTAACCTCCCAATTGACTGTGGGAGCTGACGAACACTGACCGGCTTTGTCTGGTGCATTTTGTGGCGGTTTTTGCTCCTGCATAGAACAAAAGGATGCTTTTAATGGAGGATGGACAGATGGACATTCAGTCCTCCCTATGGTGTGGTGCCTGAGAAGATGGGCTGAAGAATTCCCGAAATGATAGTATTAGACTTAGGTGGAACACTGATTTTCATTTAAAAAAAATCACTGCCTGGTAGGACTGTGTTTCTGTCATAAGAAGTATGCATTCACATCGTAGCTCTCACGTCGGCGAGGTTTGGTATTGGAGCCTTTACGAGGTCATCAGGGTGTGAAGAAATCGTGAGAGTTGGCTGAGGTTCGTTCCCTTTAAAAAACAGTGTCAGTCTGTCTGTCTGTCTGTTTGTCTGTCCGTCCATCCGTCCGTCTGTCTGTCCGTCCGTCCGTCTGTCCATACCAGGGGACAGTCTTGTAAACTCATGTGAGAAGGTGTTTGACAGTTTGCAAACTCAGAACTGACCACATGGGTGCCTTGGTTTCCTTCTAAACCCTCACAGCTGTGGGAAAACAGACCTCTGCTGTTTAAACAAATGCCTTGGTGCGGACTCTTTTGTATGGGAACCTGAGAAGACCAATATATGATCTTGTTTCAAACTCACTTCAGCAACATCCTCTCTCTCTCTTTTAATCCTTGCAAAGGTTTGTTTTACAATTTCAAAGGTAAATTTCAAGGTAGTCAAATATATAGCCTCAAACTCTGGGACAAGGCCGGGGCAGAGATCAACGTAATACTCGATAATTTATTCTACGAACCCATCTACTTAGTGTGGTTCATTGGGCCGCTCTGGGAATGGAGAACCTATTTTTCAGAATTACATATATGTATGAAGGTAGTTTTTAAGCACAAAATGACCAATTTTTAAAAATTTTATGGTAAAGAAAAGTGTGGAATAAGTAATCCCTACCTTTATTTCTTTTTAAAATTTGATTTATTTTGTCTGTATGATAAATATATGAATGTGCACCACAGATATGATTAGCGTCCGTGGAGGTTAGAAGAGGGTGTCAGATACCCTGGAGATGGAGTAGCTGAAGGCTGTGAGCCACTATGTGGGTGTCGGGGACTGAACCTTGGTCCTCTGGAAGAACAAGTGGTCTTAACCACCGGACATCTCTCCAGTCCTGAGACATTCCTGTTTTATAGGTCTATGCATATTTCCAGTGAACAGCCTCTCTCTGACACCATGCCTTTGCCCGTCAGAGTCCATACGGTGTGACTCACAGAGGAAGAAAACAGGTGGTGGTTGTGGTTCCCATCCAGCCCTGGGAAGTGTGACGTGGGCCCAGGAGAGGTGGAACCTGGCTCTCCTGAGGTGTTTGGAAGAACTGTAGCTACTCTTGGTTCCATGGGGAAGTGGTTGCCAAATAAGGGGGAGTCCTTAATTTTCCAAGGATCAGCAGTCTGGGCAGGAAGAGAAAGCTCCAGACCCTATGGGGCTGGCAAAGATGAGGCTAAGTAGCCAAAGCCCAGATGACCCTGAGTGGCAGAATCAGCCTGGGAACTGGTGTGTGTAGGACACAGGATGGTCATCGCCTTCATCTACCTCTACCGAGGCCCTTTACTTGGCTTCTTGGAGCCCATAACTGAGGGGAGACTCCTGAACAAGGACCCGGAGGAAAAGTGCCCTGGTCAGTCGGAGAAAGCTGCCTCCCAAGTGCTGGGATTAAAGGTGTGCGCCATCACTGCCTGGCTTCTATGACTAACTAGTGTGGCTACTGGGATTAAAGGCGTGTGCCACCACTGCCTGGTCTATATGGCTGACCAGTGGGGCTGTTTTACCCTCTGTTCAGGAAAGCTTTATTTATTAAGATACAAATGAAATATCGCTACATCTATTACCCCCACGAGTCCTGCATAGCTGAGAAGCTGTCTCAGTTGTGCCCCGACAGCCTTCACACCTGTGTGTGTAAATACCTGAGAGTATAGGCAATGGTAAATGTGTAAATGCAGTTATCCAAAGGGTTGCTAGTTAACTTTACACATAAGCCCAAGACACAGACAACAAACGGCTACTCCCCAGCCCCGAAACACAGCAATGAAAAGTGCTGAACTTGAGCTCTCCCTGCACCGTTGCTATAAGCATAATTAACATAACACAGTCTGTTACCCGGGAGACCGGGACACTACATTCTCCACGGCCACATGGTTAAATACGTGCTTCTGATATATCTGTGTGCGCCTATTTATGTTCATGTGCAGACTAAGTAGGTGAATATTGTTTTGGAAAGAGCTTACCTAGAACCATGTTAAAAAGATGGGATTGTGATCTTAGGAGAAAATTTAATTATTTCGTGTGTATGGGTATTTTGCCTACATGTATGCATGTGAAACATGTGCATGCCTGGTGCCCAAGGAGACCAGAAGAGGGCATTGGATTCCCTGGAACTGAAGTTACAGACAGTTGTGGAATACTATGTGGGTGCTGGGAATTGAACCTGGATTCTCTGAAAGAGCACCCAGTGTTTGTAACCACAGATCCATCTCTCCAGCATATGATGTTGTGTGTGTGTATGTGTGTCTATCTGTGTCCTCAGAAGGGTTACTCCTAAGGACCCAATGTAAGTAACTCTGTGTCAGTAGTGTCTTAGGAACATGGATTCTTTGAGGACTAGTTTTATTTCTTATATTTCTTATTTGGCTATTGTATGCTCCATCTTTATCCTATCTCTGCTAAAACTTATTCTAAATATTTTACTTTTCAGGAGATTGTGTATGTGGCACCTCATTTTGGAAACTTCATAGATGCAGCGCCGTTCTAGCTACCCCCCCCTGCCTTTCCTCTCTGTCTCATTCATGGGGCAGAGTCCTGGCATTCTTGAAGTTAGAATCTCCTCCCCAGCTCAGTGCAGTGATATCTGTTTGTGTTTTAACAAATAAAGCTTGCCTGAAGATCAGAGTGCAGAGCTAAGCCACTAGAGGCCAAGCAGTGGTGGCTCACACCTTTAATCCCAGGACAGAGGCAGACTCTGTTCAAGGCCACCCTGGGCTACACAAGATTGAATCTGTATAAAAGAGAAACAGAGCTCACACAAAGGTGATCCCAGCACTTGGGATCCCATGCCTTTAATTCCAGCACTAAGGAAGTGGAGACAGGAGTGATATGGCTGAGTGAAGAGAGGAATATAAGGCAGGAGGAGATAGGAGTTAATCTGAGGATGCAGTCTAAGGACAGGCTCGCCTCTTTGGTCTGAGCATTGGTAGAGGTAAGAACCAGTGGCTGGTCGCTCTGCTTCTCTGATCTCTCAGCTTTCACCCTCTAATATCTGAGTTTTTATTATTAAGACCAATTAGAATTCATGCTACAGCTCAGCCCTAAAGGCTTGATGGCAGCTCATCAACCTTATGTGATTCTCTCATTTGGCTCTGGCGTTATTCTGAGAAGGATGTGACTATCAGACATTCTGGTAAGTAGATCAACAGCCGTATAAGCCGCCATTTGAATTTGCAATCTCTGGCCATCTTGATGGTGTAAAGTCGGTCGGGACCTGAGTCCTAGCAATGGATCAACAGCCTCTGGCCATGCAGCCGAGGGAAATGGTTGAGGCATCTGCTTTTCAAACAGCTTATGTTCCCCACATTGCACAAAGGTGGGGCTTTTCCTGTGTTTTTGCATATGGCCCTGATGTCACTGTGCTCAGTGCTGAGAAGCTGGTCTTACATTATAAAGAGCGGGACTAGTATATGGAGAAAATGCAATTTGCCCAGTAAGTCTTCAGCTCTAGTCCGCAAGAGATGGGCTCAGTCGGCAAAGCAGCTGCTGCAGACGCATGACGGCACGGATTTGACCACCAGCGCCTGCGTGAAAATCTGATCGTGGTGGTGCAAGCTTGTGACGGCACTGCTGGGTCAGGGGAAATCGGAGGTCCCCTGGGACTCAGTGGCCAGGCAGCTGCCTGAATTGTAAACCTTTAGATTCAGTGAGAGACCCTGCCTCCAAACACAAGATGGGGGTAGGCAAGACGGCTCATGGTTGTTGTGGTTTGGATGAGAATGTCCACCATAGGCTTTGGCATTTGAACACTTGGGTCTCAGTCGGTGGCCCTGTTTGGGGAGGTCTAGGAGATGTGGACTTGTTGGAGGAAGTACATCACCTGGAGTGGGTTTTGAGGTTTCCAAGCATGGAGCTATTCCCGCCCGGTTCGTTCTCTTTGCTTGCAGTTGGAAGATGTGAGCCCTCAGCTTCCTGCTCGAGACACCACACCTTTACTGGGCCATCATGGACTCTTATCCCTTTGAGCCATAAGGCCAAATAAATTCTTCCTTTCATAAGTGGCTTTTGTCATGGTGTATTGTCCCAGCAATAATGCAGCAGAACAGGGCCCTCATTGCTGAGCCTGACAACCTCAGTTTGGTCCCCAATCCCACATAATGGAAAGAGAGAACAAACTCCTGCAAGTTGTCTTTGGTTTCCACATGCATGGACATATGTGGAATGTGCATGTGTACCCATGAGCATATAAACAGATGAATAAACAAAAAGCAAGATGAGGTCTGAAGTTGACCTCTGGCCTCTACATGCATGTGTGTATGCACCCGAATACCCACATGGACCCCACCAGGAGCATATACCTCCCCCAACCTTCCCACAGAATATATATACTTACACGTGCTACCCTGAAGCGTGTGCCTTTCTGACTAGAACCCCATAGTTGTCAAGGTTTCGGAATCCATTTCTTCTCTTGTTTGATTCCCACTGGCTCCATGTCACATGTTCCACAGCTGATTTGTGTTACAAGTTCCTTGGCTGGTTTGGCCTTCACCTCTTTCACCCAATGAGCTGGAACTCTGGTTATCCTTTGTACTCATCCTCTCTGACCTAGAGTGTTTCTAATCTTGGCTCTGTGAGATGGTTGTGTACTCTCCTGGTCCCGACCTTGGTACTTCCATTCTGGGCTCTCTTCTACTTCGTGAGTGTTTTTTGAACCTTCAGCCCTGCTCACATTCTGACAGTGCCTGAAATTCCACTCTGAGGAACATGGCTGTACCTCTTTCTCCTGTCTTTTGGTAAAAGGAAGCAGAAGCTACCGCGTGTATAGGGCTTATCTTATCCTGGCTCCTGGTGCCGCCTCTCCTTGTCGGAGTGATCTCTATGGAGTTATTTCAAATGACTGTTTTATAGACAACCTTTCTGTTTTGAAATATTCTTTCCTGTTTGCAAACCAGCTTTTCTTAAAAGTGGGCTGCTGCCTTATGCTAACTTATTCCACTTTAACAATAAGATGTCTTGTTTTCCTCAGACTTTTTCAAAACCCGAGAATTGAATTTCCAGAAATGCCAAACCGCCACATTTCATCTTGCCTAATCTGTCATGTGGGCTGACTTCCTGCTGCAAAATCAGCTTGGATTCCTCCCCTTCTTTCTGTTTTTGAAGAGATAGAGCGGTATGATTTTTTTAACAGATACTTAACTCTGCTTTTTCAGTAACCCAACAAAATCCTGCCACTCTGTGTTCCCAAGACAGACCTGGAACTAAACTTCAAACTTCTTTTCCTACTGGGTTTGGGAGACCAGGTCTTCCTGTGGGCAGGTTGATGGGATTGCATTCCTGGGCTCCTCAGGCTGCAGAGGAAGCATTCCTGAGTTTCAAAGCTATCTGTGAAGGGAAGGAACTTAATGTTACTCAGTTCGAACCCCATCGCTGTCCAGATTTTTCAGTTAGCTTGAGGACAGGTTTGCTTTGGTTTTTCTGGGGAAGCTTCCTTGTCTGAGGAGTGAATCTTAGAAGGTAGAGCTTTGGTGGTCCTCCTTCTGGTCCCCACGGCTGCAGGGGTGGTAAGGGAAGCATTGCTGTGGCATTTCATTGCCTGAAATGAAAAGAAAATGGGACACAATTCTATTTTGCTTTTAAATAAAATCTATAGCAGAGTGATGATTTTATGTACATTAAAAAAGTTTTATATTTATTCATGCGTCAGTTTGTGTGAATGTTTGCCACATGTATGCAGGTGCATGTGGAGTCCAGAAGAGGGCACCAGATTTCCCCTGCATCTGGAGTTACAGGTGGTTGTCAATCAAATGACTTGGGTCCTGGGAACTGAACTTGGATTCTCTTAAAGAACAACAACTGCTCTTAGTAACTGAGCCATTGCTCTAGTTGCTTGTA
Source organism: Ondatra zibethicus (assembly GCA_004026605.1). Lineage (NCBI taxonomy): Eukaryota > Metazoa > Chordata > Mammalia > Rodentia > Cricetidae > Ondatra > Ondatra zibethicus. Next base: position 14,221 of record PVIU01008571.1, read on the forward strand.
CACATATTCTTTTTTTCTTTTTGATGAAAGGATTTACTGTGTGTGTGTGTGTGTGTGTGTGTGTGCATGCGCAGTCCTGCATAGCACACCATGCTTACATATATAATGCTGATGTCAAATTCTACTATCACAGTGCTTTGTAAGATTTTCTTTTCATAACTTACTCATGGTGGCGCACACCTTTAATCCCAGTGCTCTAGAGGCAGAGGCAGGTGGATCTCCTTGAGATCCATGCCAGCCAGGGTTACATAGCAAGTCCCTGTCTCAAAAATAGACAGTAACAAAATGAAATAAATAAACAAGCAAAAAAGAAAAGCTTTTCATCTCTATGAATTTGTTTGTTTTTGAGATGGGGTTTCATGATAACCAAAAATGATGTATCTCTCTCTCTCACTCTCTCTCTTTCTCTCTCTCTCTGTGTAGTGGCTTGCACTCACTATATAACCCAGAGTAGCCTCAAACGTGTCATCCTCCTGCTGCAGCCTCCCAAGTGTTAGGACCACAGTCACATGCTGCCACGTACCACCATACCTGGCTTTTGGATACTCTGCAGAGTATCATGGATTCCTACATGTGAAGGGCACTGAGATGTTAACACTTTCTCATGTACAAGGAAATATTGGTGATTATAATTTTCTTCAATAACATTCCTTTAAAAAGTGTGATTTCTATTTCTGAAGACACATTGGAGTAAGACAGCAATTAAAATGAAAATAAAACCCAAACACACATCTTTGTGTCTTTGCCTCCACAAACGGAATGTTTTAGATTCTTGGATTCTTTCTATGTGCCTGTGGGAGTGTGGGGTAATTACACAGGTCCTTTTCAGGCACCCTGAGGCATCTGCCCTCTCTCACATGACCTGTTGCAGTTTGAGCTGTTGTTTAGGAGATTTGTCTTATGGTAAGCACAACTATCATCCTTTCCAGATGTCCATGACAGCAAAATTAATTACTTTAAGCATAGTTTCCCAAAAATAATGCAATTGGGAGCAAATACTTTTTTTTGTTTGTTTTTATAAGGTTTATTTATTTGTTTTATGTGGATGTGTCTGTGCACCACATGCATGAAATACCCACAGAGGCCAGAAGAAGGCATTGGATTCCCTGGAACTAGAGTTACAGGTGTTTGTCAGCCTTCATGTGGATGCTAGAAACCAGATTCAGGTCCTCTGCAAAAGCAGCGAGTGCTCCTAATCACTGAGCCATCTTCCCTGCACTGGGAATGGATGCTGTTGAGTTAGTTTGCCTTGGAACATATGTGTCTCAGTTGGTGTTCTATTGTTGTGAAGAGGCACCATGATCAGACAGCTCTTGTCAAAGAAAGCATTTAATCGGGGCTGGCTTACAGTTTCAGAGGCTTAGTCCATTACCATCATGGTGGGAAATATAGCAGCATGCAGGTAGATATGGTGCTGGAGATATAGTTGAGAGTTCTACATCCTGATCCACAGGCAACAAAGAGAGAGGGAACTGGGCCTGGCTGGGCCTTTTAAAGCCTCAAAGCCCACCCCCAACTGACACACTTACTCCAACAAGGCCACACCTCCGAATCCTTCTCAAATAGTGTTGCTCTCTGATGACTAAGTATTTAAATATATGAACCTATGAGGCTGTTCTTATTCAAGTTACCACAGTGTGTTTCCCCTTTTTGTGTAGAGAAAGAAAGTCACTGAGCCACTCTTTTAGAAATTGTTTAGCTGAGCTGGGCATGGTGGCACACACCCTTAATCCCAACACTCGGGAGGCAGAGGCAGGCGGATCTTTGTGAGTTTGAGACCAGCTTGGCCTACAAAGTGAGCTCTGAGACAGCTAGGGCTGTTATACAGAGAAATCTTGTCAACAAAATTGTTTAGCTGGAGAGATGGCTCAGCAACTAAGAACAAATACTGCTCTTGCAGAGGACCCAAGTTTAGCTCCCAGCACCTACATGAAACAACTTTAAGTCATCTGTAAAACCCTCTGGTTTCTGTGGGCACAAGGGATGCCTATGGTGTATATAAACTCACAAATGCATATGCCTAAATTAAAAAAACATTTTAAAACAAAAATATCAGGTGGTTTGGTGCTCGCCTTTATCCCAACACTTGGGAGGCAGAGGCAAGTTCATCTCTGGGTTCGAGGCCAGCCTGATCTACATAGTGAGTTTAGGGCTACGCTGAGATATCTTGTCTCAAACAAACAAAAAACCAACAAAACAACAAAAATTGTTTAAAGTCATCGATGGTAGCTCTTTGGATTACATGTCATGTTTAGCCAGTTTGCTCCCACTGTCTTCACATATCCACAGTTAAAGACTAATTCTGGTTGGTAGCCTTCGGGGTTTCGGACTGCGGTTGGTCTGCCTGTTGCTGCCTGTTGTTTTGGGGCCTGTGCTGAGACTACCTTATGGCAGGAGTGTGTGTCGGAGGAGGCTTGTTAATTTCATGGCCTGGAGTGAACCCCAAACCAGGGTTCCTATGATTCCCTTTGGTGACAATGTCCCCAGTGACCTAAAATTCACATGGGCTCCCCCCCCCCGAATCTGCACTGTTCTCGGTAGTGAGCTAAACCTTAACACACCGCTCTTTGGGAGGATCTAGGTCTCAGTGGTTCTCAGCCTTCCCAAGGCTGCAACCCTTTAATACAGTTCCTCATGTTGTGGTGACCCCAACCATACAATTATTTTTATTGCTACTTCATAACTGTACTTTTGCTACTGTTATGACTAGTAATATAAATATATCTGTGTTTTCTGATGGTCTTAGGTGACTCCTGTGAAAGAGTAGTTCAGTCCTCTGAAGGGGTTGTGACCCACATGTTGAGAACCACCAGTCTAGGTCACAACTCCAGCACCTGAGAATATTTCACAGTATTTAAGAAGATGAGTAGGCCTCAACTGTAATTATTGCTCAAGAAACCAATACAAATAGAAGGAAAATCTACTTACTGTCTGCTGCTCAGCTGAGCTGAACTCTCTGTGCCGCTAGCTTTAGTCAGCTTAACACAAACTAGAGACAACTGGGAAGAAGGAACCTCAAGTGAGAAATCGCCTCCATCGGATTGGCCTGTGGGTGTGTCTGTGGGGCATTTTCTTGATTGCTAATGGTGGAGGAGGGCCCCGCCCTATGCAGTTGGTCCCACCCTCCTCCAGGCAAGTGGTCTTGGGTTGTATAACAAAGAAAAGTAGGTGACCCTAAACCTGGAGCAAGCCAGCAATCTGCATTCCCTGGGGCTTCTGCTGACTTCCTGCCTCCAGGTTCCAACTTGAGCCCCCATTTTGGCTTCGGTCAGTGATGGGCAGTAAACCAGAAGCCACACCCCCAAGTTCTGTGTTTTTAGTCAAGGTGTTTATCACAGTATCAGAGAAGCAGACTAACTCTCCTTTGACTGTGCTAGGGATGCAGGCACTGGAGAGAAGGTCTTGAGGAGATAGTACCCCATTTTTGAAGCTAGATACCATTTTGTCTATAAGTCTGGGCTACCGTGTGATGGTGTGGAATCGACCTAGGAAGGCCTTTCTTCACCGAAACATGAAAACTAGCTGTTTAATTGAATCCATTTTCAGTCCAAACACCAGCTTATCCGCATCTAAGACTTCTGCTGTTGATGATGTCTAAGAAGATGCTTCTACCGGAGCCCGCGTAACTCTTGTGCGCCTTCAGATACACTGAAGTGGGTCATTGAGCTGCTTGGGTAGAATAAGGTAGAAACTGTCTCGGGCTCCAAAATGTAGGTTCTTCTCGTGGCTCTCACGTTAAAGTGGGGTCTTAAGTCCTAAGACTGTGTAATTATTATAATTCATGTTATGGTTGAGTACAGAGGTAACTTTCTAAAGGCAAATTACACAGATAATTCACTGAAGAGATTAACAGGGTTAGTGAAGTTTAGTGTAATCTCGTGCTCTGTTTTGAATAAATTTGCCCCATCTTGCTGATGCTCAACCCTTCTCATGAGCAATTGAAAGGGAAGGAACTTCAGGCGACTGTGGTCTCCAGGCAGGGGACGTCGGAAAGTGATTGGGGCTCGGTAAAACTGAGGTGCAGTTGCCGTGACTGAGTCCTGGAAGCCTCAGAGACCAGAAGAGGCACACATGCATGCTTCCTGCCTCCTACCAGGTCACCCTTGGCCTCACTCCCTTCATGCAACCTGTGACCTCGGAGCCGAGCTATGAGCCCAAATAAGCCTCTTTCTTTATAACTTCCTAGTCAGTGGGATTCTGTGATTAGCAGGCAGAGAATAGGCCAGACACGCAGAGGCCAGACCTTCATCTTAAATCTCAGAACTCGCTTTCCTGCCCAACAGCTACATGAGTTAAAAAACACGGGGCCTCGGTATTTCTTGTGTGTGAAACCGAGTGACAGTGTTGTGTGAGGTGTGGAAGTGAGGGAGGTTGTAACGTTCAGTCTCCTGTAGTGGGGATGTTACCATTAACCTCCTTATTCTGGGAGCCACAGGGCCAGTCATGGTCGGAGCGGTCTGTGGAGCATCTGGCCCTGGTGACAGCACTCAGATATTGTGTTCTAACTTCCAGGTCCCCACAGCTCTGTGAACTCCTTCAGGACAGCTCAGGCCTTATTTGCCTCTGAGGTCTCAATGTTCCTGATGTGCTTTGTTAAGCTAATAAAGGAGTGAGCTCAGATCCTTTCACATCAGTTGTACTTGAAATCACTCTTTTTAAGGAAATAGATCGAATGAGTATAGATACCAGACATTTCCCCCCTTCTTTGGCCAAAAAAGAAAAGAATGTGTTCCCTACAACCCTTTGGCTAGTGGGAGACTTTCAATGGAGATCATTAGAGATGTACTATTAAATGCCAAACTCTTAGTAAATTAGCATTGCTTGTGTGTTCCAGGAAGGATCTTAGAGGTTTTTTGTTTTGTTTTTTCCATTTTTCGAAAGATGTTAATATTTGCTTTAACAACATTTTTGGTTTAGTCAACTGATGAATGATGGTTTTATTGAATAAAGTTCACTAGTTTCATATCACATGAAATTGTTGTATGATTTTTTTTTCTCTTTCTATTCTAAATTGGAACCGTATGGACACTTAACCTAGAAACACATGTCAATGTGATTTATATTTAGAATACTTCTTTTCATATTATTAACAAAATCACTATTGTGTTCCAATCTCTGCTCTCTGAGGATAAATCTTCTGCCAATCTCTTCCTGCCGCTTGGTACCTCAGAGCCCACTCAGCCTAGAGCTGAACAACCTTCACCAGCAAAGCAACTCAGGAGGGGGAAAATGCTCCCTCTTTCTCCTTAAAAGTTGGGGGCGGGAGACAGGAGGGAGAGGGAAGAATTTTAGGACCTGCCTTCTCCATGCCTGAGGAAGGCAGCTCAGATTAATTACTAGTGCCTTAAATAAGAAACAGGAAGAAAGAGATGGCCTCCATGGAGAGGAGCTTCACCCCGCCTCGGACATTTGGTACTTATCCTCAGCTCCAGGCCCAAAGAGGGATTCAGAAAGAACTGAAAAAACACATCAGGCCTGGTCTGCTTTAAAAAGTGGAACTAGAACCCACTGTTTTCCAGGCCTGTCCTACTCCTTTTTTCTAGAAAACAACCCTGGCATGTTCCAGAAGGTTTAGTGAATGTGAGTTCCTACGCTGCTCCCCCGCTCCACCAGATACAGCATATTTAACCAATTTCTTTTACAAAGGGACTCAGGTTTTCCCTAGTGTGCTTTACTCGGCTCTAACTTAGGGATCGTAAATATGTTTATGTCTCCTGGGGAACATTCTCTTGTACTGCATTTTGAATATGTGCTGTCCAGATGTGAGAGGTTTTCACTCCCCTCCCCCTTCAGAGTTTCTCTGCGCAAGAACATCACAGTGGATCACAGTGTGTTCTTCATCCACATCCCCAAGATGCCAGGCAGCTTGGTAGATGAGGATGTCTTTGGTTAGGGCAGACAAGAATCCACCTCTGTCCAATGCAGAAAACTAACAAAGGAGATGCTGAGAGTCTGGGGGTGCTGTGAGACAATGCTAGGCTGACTCAGGTCCCCTGAGAATCTGGGGGTGCTATGAGATGATGGCAGGCTGACTCAGGTCCATCATTTCCTGTTCCTGGATGCTCAGGTTTAGACTCTCTGTGACTTGTGTGTGCTAATTGTTGGGCTGCAGCCTGCGGGAGCCTGCAGGGCTGCCTTCCCGGCTCAGCACTGTCACTGCGCTAAGGCTGCCGTATGTGGGGGAGAACAGTGACATGTGGGTTAAATCTTGGGAATTTCTGTGGCCTGAGTTAACAGTATAAGGAAGATAATGCTGACATCCCACCACACTGTAAAGGACTGACACCCCCCCCCTTTTTTTAAAAGGGAAATACTTTAAAGGGGAAGCAGATGGTCTGGGAAGCCATGCAACTTTATGCATAATTGTCTAATAAAGGGGGAATTGATAACTGTGGCCGATAGTGACACAGGAGGACTCTGTATGCCTCTGACTGCCTTTCCTCTGGTCCTCAGAGCTGGCCTTCCAAAGCGTAGATAAGAGTGCTATCTGTGGTTCTTAGGCTCAAACCTTTTCTATAAAATACCTTAAGGGCCATAGAGACTGCTTGTTTTCTGTGGAAGGTACTTCAAAACCTTGACTTATGAGTTAATTTTAATCCTATTATCATTGAGAAACAATAAAACAACAACAAAATGAGAAACTTTTCATTTCTAAGCCTTGGCCATGCGCCAGCTGAATGGTGTTTTGCCAGTTTGTTAGCCCTTGTAAGTCTCCATTCTGTCACCTATGACAAGGAGAGATGGGGACAGTAATCTCACGGTGGGGAGCAAATGGAACGATGTTTCATAGAAGCATGTGAGGCAGCTAGGATGGATCTGTCCTCGGTTTCTCTAAGATCTGTTATAAACAGGCCGATCCACAATCAATGCACTGTGCATTGTAAAGGAAGAAATGTGTAGGCCACTGCAGAATCTGAGAAGAAAGGACAGAGGTGTGGGGTGGGGAGAAAAAGAGAGGGAGAGAGAGAAAGATAGAGGGAGAAAGAAAGGGGGAGAGAGAAAGAGAGAGGGAGAGAGAAAGAGAGAGGGTGAAAGAGAAAGAGAGAGGGAAAGAGAGAAAGAGGGGGAGGGAGAGAGAAAGAGAGAGGGAGAGAGAGAAAGGGGGAGAGAGAAAGAGAGAGGGAGAAAGAGAGAGAGGGAAAGAGAAAGAGGGGGAGGGAGAGAGAAAGAGAGAGGGAGAGAGAAAGAGAGGAAGAGAGAAAGAGAGAGGGAGAAAGAGAAAGAGAGAGGGAAAGAGAAAGAGGGGGAGGGAGAGAGAAAGAGAGAGGGAGGGAGAAAGAGAAGAGGAGAGAGAAAGAGAGAGGGAGAAAGAGAAGAGGAGAGAGAAAGAGAGAGGGAGAGAGAAAAAGAGAGGAAGAGAAAAAGAGAGGGAGAGAGAATGATGCTAATCAAGAAGATGATTTTTTATTCTTTGATAATCATTTGCTGAAAGTTAATAACACAGAGTGACTAGGTTGACTCCATGGAAATAGTTTATAACTCGATTAATATCATTGGTTTGATATTAATAACCTATTGTCCTTTGTTTATATTCTTGAGTTAGGGTAGTCTATAACTGGCCATGGCAATCCTTCTTCCTTCTGCCTCAGTCCTGAGTGCTAGAATTACAGGTGTGTACTAACATGACTGTCTGCCATTTTACCTTTGCTTTTTAACTGTGCATGTATTTGTGAGCATATGTGGCACATGCGTCGGCACATGTGTGGCGGTCCATTTCCTCTTTCCACCACGCGGGTCCCAGGAATTGAACTCAGACAGACTTGGCGTCACTTTGCAGGCTTTCATTTTCCTTTTCAACAGACAACACATTTTCCACTTGAAGCTCGCAGCCAAAACCTTTAAGTTTAGTACACTCAGTAAAGTCTGGAAATTTGCTTAATTTTCACCACAAAGGAAATGATGATAAACTTATAAAAATAGAAAAATATCCTGACTGCATCTATTTTCTTACTGCCCCCCACTCATCTCTCTCTCTCTCTCTCTCTCTCTCTCTCTCTCTCATTTTTAGGTGAGTGAAGAAGGTCTAGATGCCATATCTGGAGAGGCGCTGACCGAGCGTGGTGGTTGAGACTGCGCCTCAGCCTTCCTCAACTGTAAATTCTCAGTACTCAGAGGTAAAGGAAAAATTAATTAGCACACAACTATAGCCTCCATCTCTTGCTTAAAGAGGCCTAGACTCTGCCAGAAATGTTTTATCGTTTGTATGGGGTTAGGCATCATCATAACTGTGTGACCATCTTGGGTGGTCTTTGTATGTCTATATCCCCAGGAGACTCTTCCTGGGGCTAATTAGGTTTTACAGAAGCTGAGGTTAGCATTTCTGGTTAAGACAGTTGTGTCTTAGCAAACAGAGCTTGCTGTCTAAGTGGTGCTCACTTCTCAAGCGAGAAGAGGAGATGGGGCCCTTTTCAGGAAAAGGAGGGGGCAGGCAGGTTTATAAGGTTAAATTAAGTTGTAAGAGCTAGCAAGAAATGAGCCTAAGCTAAGGTCGAGAGCATTCATAACTAATAAGTCTCTGTGTCATGATTTGGGAGCTGGTTGGTGGCCCTAAAGAAAGCCTGCTCACTTTCCCTCTCCGTCAGCAGGGCCGGCATTTCATCCACGGGTGAAGCCAGCTTCTGCCCCTCACTACAGACCCGCACTACACTCAGGTGGTGTGTGCGCTTTTGTCCTGGAACAGAGAGAGCTAATGTTTTAATTAATGTAGAAACCCTGTAATCACGAAGCTACATGTGATCACGTGTGGATATTCACACCGAAATTTTTATGTAAGTTTTGTCTTGGGAAAGCCCTAAGTGAAAGCTGTCGAAACATTCCTACTAGTGCTTTCTTCCATAAATGTGATTCTTTCTGGACCTGACTCTGCTTTTCTTTGGGAGGACTGGAGACACATTGCTGTGTATTTCTGGGACCCCAAGAGGCAATGTAGGAACGCTGGGAGGCTTATTGTTCCACACTATCCTGATTCTACACCGTGGGACGAGTCTGCAGCTTACCTGAGAGCCTTCTTGGGTCTGACCTGACCCTCACAGACATGCTGTAAGTGACAAACCCCAGTGGAAACCAGGGGACTGAACCAGTGAGCCACAGGAAGAGTGGGTGTGTGCTCAGGGGTTTGGTACCGCCGTGGATGAGTGTGGTCTGCTGCCATTTGGAGTCAGGAAGTGAACTTAGAAAGCCCTCTATCCTGGCCATCTTAGGATAGTTATTATCTTTTACATGTTTAACGTCCCATACTGCCTCTGGAGCAGTGTGTTCAGGGAGCCTTGCCGTCGGGAACACAAGCTGGGCGCTCAAACACCAGCACCTCTGTCTGCCTTCACTAGTGTTTGTGGTTATTGGCTACTATGATAATCCTTCTGTTTGCCCATGGTGACTGATCTGAGAGCCATGTTTATCTGTGGTGAGGGCATCTGAGCCTGTGAACCCGGGTTCAGTGTTTGCGAAGAGAAGGGTGGGAAAGTAAAAGACTTGGCCTGGGGGCTCTCCCAGCTGGGTTTGATGGCTCCCTGAGTCCTATTTGTGGCACTTTATACTTGGCAATGGTCTGAGAAGTGAATCTAGTTTCTTCTTTCGCTCTGTGCGGACAGATATTGGTGTCCTGATGGCCTGTGGGAACTTGCTCTAGTTTTTATGCCAATGTCTTTCCTTCTGCCCATTGCCAGCAGCTGACGCAACTACAGCCAAGATCAGCCCCAGCTGCACGTTCTGAAGAAATTAATTCACAAAATGTACTAAATTGGAAATCCTAGCTAAACACTACCCTGTATTGCCAATGTTGTACAGGATGGATGGTGGCCAAGACTACCTCTTCCATCTATCTGTCTGTCTAGCAAATATCTACCTATAATCTAGCATTATCTATCTATCTATCTATCTATCTATCTATCTATCTATCTATCTATCTATCATCTATCTATCATCTATCTATCATCTCCACAGTGAAGATGGAGACCAGATGCAGAATTTTGTTTTGTTTTTGCTTCTTGTTTTTTTGAGACAGGGTTTCTCTATGTAGCCCTAGCTGTCCTGGAGCTCACTCTGTAGACCAGGCTGACCTTGAACTCACAGAGATCCTCCTGCCTCTAACTCCCAAGTGCCTGGATTAAAGGTGTGTGCCGGCCCCACCTGGCCTTGACTAGCAGATAGAGCTGGTGGACCCAATTTGGGGGCAGGAACAAGAACCGGGAGTGTGATAGGACTGTAATCCTAGAGTCGGGGCCGCTAAGGCCGGAGGACCAGGGTTTGGTGCCCACTTGGAAATAAAGACTCTCTTAGAAAAAAAAAAAAAGATGAAAGCTTCAACTAATACACGATCTTGGATATTTTGCTCTGAATCCAAGACTACTATGATGTCTTGAAATGCCCACTGTTTTTATTTTATAAACGGGATCAGAAAGTTAAGGCGCTGACCAAATTTCCACCCAAGGTCACAGGACGAGATGGTCCCACAGGACACATTTAAACAGGTGGTGGGAAGTAAAGAGAAAGCTGCTTTCTGCTGCTCCCCCGTGATTCCTGCTCTTGTAGTTGACATTTACGTAACTGCGATTCTTGATGTGAAGCAAATACGCTCGGATCATCCCATTTGTCCCCCTAAGATCTGCCCATCCCTGTGGTCATTAACGAGATTCTCTACGAGTACTGGCTTTGTTCAGTTGTCATATACTCCCTAGGAAACATTCCAAAAGTGTGAACTGTATTTTCAAGTTGGTGCTTGATATTGGACTGTCTTTTCTGCATTATTTTTCTTTGTTTTCAGGACTTTTCCCATCAGCTCTAATCACCATTCATTGATGATTGTCACGGCTGACTTGAGCTACCCATAGTCACCAGTAGACAAGCCATAGTTGTCCCATTGATCTGTCCTTCACAAGCACAGTTATCCTTCCTCACATCTGAGTGCTGCTTCTGTTCCTGGGCTGTCATTTAAAACCTCCTGTCAAAAAAAAGGCAAGTGCCCAGCATTCTTTTTGTCTAGACAGTTCAAGTAAAGTTTATTAACTTTGTGCTTACGGAAATGTAGTTGAATTGGCGTGGTTCTTCAGTTCATATATGAACAAAGACTCTTGAGGACTTCCCTAACGTAAGTCTTCTAGTAGCAAGCGAAGGGACGATTGAGACTAATTGAACACACAAGGAGAACCGAGAAGTAAGTTACAGGGGTATTCCTAATCTGAAAGTCTAAAACCAAATTTCTCTAAAACCCGAAACATTCTGAGAAACAGCATCAAACTGCCACGGAAAATTCCACAGCAGGCCCCATGTGACTAGTCCTAGCTAAAACGCAGGTGCACTGAAAATATTGCAGCAAATTACCTTTAGGCTATGTGAATAAATTGCAAATAAAACGTAAGTGATTTCCCTGGCTCAGCTTGGGTTCCATTCCCAAGACAGCTCATTATGTATGCAAATATTCCAAAATCCAAGCAAATCTGAAATCTGAAACACTTCTGGTTTCAAGCCCTTTGGACGAGGGATGCTAAATGTGTATTAATAACAGATGGCTGATGATGGATGGATGGAGCATTGGGGTTGTTGTCTAATCCTGCCTCGCCATGAATCAGTGAAAGGCTATCTCAGGAGGTCTTTGTGCACAAAAGTCTGTCACACTCTTTCCTTTGGTTGGCTCATGTTTTGTGATTTTTTCCAGGTCCAGTTGTTCTTTCTTCCTTCCATGTGGCTTTGCATGCTGTTCAGGTTAGTTTCAAACTCCTGGTCCTACCTAAGCCTGCTGAGGGATGGGATGACAGGGATGTACCCCCATACTCTGCAGCTTCTGTCATCTCGAGAGCTGCATGGCTGTAGTTCAGCTGCTTGTGGTGCTGCTGATGCTTCATGCCATCCAAACTGGCTGTGTACCTGGCTCTGCCACAGTGGCCGCCATTGCCACAGACCAAGGAGACCCCATGTATCCTCTTAACTGATGGCGAGTGGTCCTGCTCTTGGGATCTGTATGGTGAGACCTTCAAGAGTGGTTTTCTCAGCGACTAGGGAGTAGGTACATACAGAGGAAGAGATCACTCAGCAGAACCCCTGGGGTCTGCATTCCCTACAGGATGCCCCATAAATTAAAAATCCCTAAGGATCCGATTGATTCAACTCTTTGAATCTTTGTTTTCTTTGTTTTGGTACCCACCTATAGCAGAGACCAAGAGTCTTTGGAAGGCTTCTGGCAGATAAGGGGAGGTCCGTGGAACTTGGGGATGGTACAATGCCTAGGCATCCCTCCAGGACACCCTCCTGGGTATACATCCCAGACTGCAGCCTCAGAAGTGGGCATCACCACTGGGCAGGAACTCCATGGGCTGTGCAGCAGGGGATGACCACTCAGCCCCATGGGAGCATGTGTAGCCCCGTATACCAAGTCCACATTTAGTGTTCCTTTAAGTTGTGCCTTTTAGCCAGGGTTGGAATCTGTCTGGAAACTTGTCTCTCCTCAGGATTCGGCCCTTCGCCGGGGAGTACACCATGTGGACCAGGGAATCTCCTAGTAGCTCTGTTCGGGTGGGTTTTGTTTGCTTGCTTGCTCTTTGTTTTTAAAACAACATAGGCCAGTGTGAAAAAAAGTGCAAGGTGTGCACGAAAAATGTAAGCAATCTGATGGAGACGCTTCCGGAGTTACTAAGGAAAGTAGGGAAGGGCGCTCTGAGAAGCAACAGAATTTTTGTTCCTTTAAACACTGATTATCAAGGAAGGCTTCAAAAAGCCTTGTTTGATATTTGATGAAAATGTGGAGTCTGAGTGAGAGACTTTCCCAGAGCCATTACAGCTGTTCCCCACCGGGAGCCCTGAACCTCACTTTCTGACCTTGGCTGGGCAGTAGCTGCTCAGGACAAGCATTCTCCATGCTAATATTTAATTTTTTGGCATTTTTTTTTAGCAGCGTGTATTGACTATATAAGACAAGGGGTTCACTGTCACCTGAGGGACTGTGACTGCGCTCGCCTCTTCTGCAGTTCCAGCCTTTTTGTGGTCAGGAAAATGGTAGGAGAGCTGCAGGCCCGTTTTAGCTTAGTAGACAGCGGCGGGAGGATTCTGGTTTGGAACATCCTTGGCAAACCGTCGCCAGACGTGTAATCTCAGACTTCACCTGGGGTTTCCCAATCGAGCCTTTCCCCATTGCTATCAGCTGCCTGATCCTTGGCCCCTTTCTAAACAAAGGTCGTGTTTATAATCAGAAAAACCCAGAGCCCAGCTGAGGCTGAGGTCTTCCTGAACCAAAGTAGGCTTCACTTTGGAAATGGCCTCTTTTGCTGACAGTTCAGAGCTCCCTGACCCCTAGCCCTCCAGAGTTTTGCATTCGTCTTGTTAGGACGAATCTGAAAGTCTCTTTGATGTAGCTGGAGCTGGAGCCAGACCTGCAGACTGAAAGTTACTCCATGGCTAGCAGCCAGTTGGCTCACACTCGACTTCAGGGAGTCTGAGCTTTAAAAATAAGTAATTTCTTTCTTCCCTGGGGTGGAGGTAGACTTAATTAATTTGTAATTTGTAATATACTTTGAAGAATAAAAGGACTTTCTAGAAACACTAAACATTGTTACAACTTCTGTGTTTGTAAGCAAACTATTAGCACAATTGAGGTCATTGCCACATCAAAAATAAAGGGAGGCTCGTCCGTGCTCTGGTTGATTTAACAGATGCAGAAAGATGTAATTTATTTTGTGAAGCTGACCTGTCCCCTCCCAGAGGAGGCGGCACTCTGGAATAAACCAACTCCCCTTTCTGTGGTGTTCAGATGAATCAAATGTCTGTAGCTCTTCATTCTTATTTTGTAGGTACAACATTTACAAATGGATCACAGCACACAGGTTTTGCTCTCACAAAACCAAAACCAAAACACTCCAGAGTAGGCCCTTCTGCAGACAGACCAAAGTGTTGCCAGAGTTAGGGTACTCGGAGAGAATATGGAAGGCCTGATTAATTTGAATTTCAGAAAAACAACATGTAATATTTAGAATGTTACGAAAGAACTAAAGGGAGAAAGAGATTGTATTCTAGTCATACCATGGAGTATAACAACAATGGAAGTGTCTCTGTGAGACGGAGACGGATTCCAGAAGCATAATTGAGAGGGAAGGCGGGTTAATGAAGAAGGGCGCGTGTCTCACTCACAGGAAACTTGAAAGGGGTGAAATAAAATTTCGGTTTCCTCAGCCCAGGTGGATTTCCAGGAGGCTTGGGACTGGGAGAAAGCATGGGGGTGAGGGTGCTGAGGGATTGTAATGTCAGGTCCCATGACCCTGGTGGCGGTTACACAGGGGTCTTCATTCTAAGAGGTCTCTCTAATACTCCTGAACAAACAAACAAGAGGGGAGATGATAGAAAAGAGGATGGATGTCTTTGCTTATTTAATAGTGTTCACAGACTCAAAAGAATCTGAGGTAGAAACTTTATTACATTGTTGCAGTGATAAAAACTGACAAAGGAACTTTGGGGCGAAGGGGTTTACTTTGGCTCACAGTTCCGGGGTACAGCCCACCCACCGTGCTGAGGAAGACATTGGACTTGGCCTGTTTGGTGCCCCTGCCTTTGGCTATCAGGCTACGGAAGCAGTGTGATTTCCTAGGCGTGGTCTCTGCAGAGAAGAGGCTGAACTTCAGCCAGAGGAGGAACTTGTCTCTGGGAGAAAGGTGTTTGAGAGCTGAGAGGGGTGGGCGGGACCATGCCTTGTTTGACTGCCCAGTGATGTGAGTCTCCGGCCTTCTCTTGAAACCGCACCCACAGATCAGTTTAAGAATGTGATGTTAGGGTCCAGCTGTAGCTGGGGCTGGTACAGTTCTCTGCGGGCCCCTGCACAGAGGCGAGAGGCACCTCACTGCGTCCTGGCTGTGAATGCCTAATTAGCAGACTTCTGGGAGCCCATACCTAGGGAAGTGAGCTTACATCAAAGGTGATATTGGTGGTATCCTGTTCTCTCCACCTGCCTTTGTCTGCTGCTAGGAATCAGAGCTGGCTGGAGGCTCCTGCTGCGTACCCAGAGCTGTGGTTCTCAACCTGTGAGTCACACCCTTTTTTGTGGGATCGAAGGGCTCTTTCACAGGGACCAAATATCAGACACCCTGCATATCAGATATTTGCATTACGATACATAATAGTAGCAAAATTATAGTTATGAACTACCAACAAAAATAGTTTTATGGTTGGGGGTCACCCCAACACAAGGAATTGTATTAAAGAGTTGCAGCATTAGGAAGATTGAGAACCACTGAACTATAGGAAGAGATTCTCATTTCTCCCCAAAGCCCCGCCCCCATTTCCTCTCTTCAGCTATATTGCTGTCTCTAGACAGAGAGGCAGGATGGCATTAATGACTTTTCTAATAAACTTCTTACTGCCCAGGAATCTGTCTCAGTGCCGCTCCTGAGTCCCTTGTCCTAGTCAGGCTGATGGTCGCTGTGCTGAAGCACTGTGACCAAAGCAACTTGGGGAGCAAAGACCTTATTTGGCTTATACTTCCAAATTCATGCAAGAGCCAAAGTCATGTCTTAAGTTTCAATGGCTGTGCCTACGAGATCCATAAAACAAAAATGTCTCCAACCTGCAAGCCCCTTGCCAGGACGGACACTTCTTGAAGTGCTGGAGGTTGTAGTTCATGTTTTTCATTACCCTAAACAAGTTTGTTTGACCCATCTGCACGGATGTGTTTGATCACACATAGGCGGGAGGTATGAGGGCAGGAAATACATCAGGATGTATGTTTGCCTGTGATTGGATGGGGCAGGAGGTATTTCAAAACACATGCTTGTCCCTGATTGGACCTAGTAGGAAATGCACAGCATTATAGATTTGCCTTTATAAGCCTCTGCAAAATGTGACTTGTCTCCATTTCCTGGGAATACTGGAATGGACCTGACCAGAGTTCATCCTCCTGGCCAGTATTTAATTAAAGCTTGCGTCAAATTTGGCTCAAAAATTGTGGAACTTGTTTTCTTCTTGTGACTTTTCAGGTTTGACAACTCATTCTTCATGAAGGAAGTCAGGACAGGAACTGAAACAGGGCAGGAGCCTGGAGCAGAGGCCATGGAGGGAGCTGCTCACTGGTTTGCTCTCCATGGCTTGCTCAGCCTGCTTTCTAATAGAACCTAGGACCACCAGTCCTGGGATGGCACCACCCACAATGAGCTGGGCCCTCCCCCATTAATCACTAATTAAGAAAATATTCTACAGGCTTGCCTACAGCCTGATCTTATGAAGCATTTTCTTAATTTTGGTTCCTTCTCAGGTGTCTCCAGCTTGTGTCAAGTTGACAACCCCCATCTGGATCCTTTCAGATAAGATCCTGAAGGTAGTGTTATACCCAGATCCGTGGAGTCCCCCTTCCCCCAAGCCAACCAGGAGACTGAGTCCTGTATGTAAAATCAAAGAGCCTTTATTCCTGTTTCAAGTTCGAACTCGGACTCTCAGTGTGTCCAACGTATTGGTGCAACTGGAGAGCCAAGAGCACAGTTGGTGTGGATTTTTATAAGAGCAGAGGTTGGGGTGAGGGATTTCTAAAGTTCAGGACTCTGATTGGCTGACATTTGTCTAGGGGTGTCCTGGTGAAAAGGGGATGGGTGTGTGCTGGGTTAAGGGACATCAAGTGATTCTATCTACAATAGTCTCAAGGTGACCTTGCACCTCCAGTAAAAACCTTGACAGTTCTATACCATGACCTCTATCTTACTCTTTGTAAGGTATTTATTATATGAAATTAAGACATCCAACACAGTATCTGTGGTTACTATGTGAGTGTGTTCCTCCTAAATATTGAGTATATAATGAATGATAACAACCTGGTTTTATTTGTTCGTTTATGCTTGTGTTTATTTATATACCAAAAAAGTTTTCACTGTTTAGTGGGGATGGAATGATGCAGTAATCATTAGGTTTGATTGCAAATATCCAGTGAGTAGCTGGTCTGTAAGATGAGTGAGATTGGGGAGCAAATGTACAGCACAGTAGCTGACTCTGGCAGGGTGGACTGTGAGAGAGAACACTCGGGCAAGCTCATGTGCACAGATGGTAAGTGTGTGCTATGATACAATGATGACGGCCATCAAGCTGGGAACAGCTCTGTTTACTGTGGAAGATCGTATTATATTTTCCAAGATGTAGTGGGGGTAGGGCTGTATCTCAATGCTAGGCAACTTGCCTGCCATGAACAAGACTCTGTTTCTAAAAATACCCAAACAAATAAACAAGCAAACAATGTTTTCCTGTACTGTTATAGGTTAAACAAAACAAAGAAAACTGGGGGGGCTAAGGTGATGTGGGATTCCCCTCTGTATGCTGTGAATGCAATTGGTTAATAAAGAAACTGTCCTAGACCTGCACAGGGCAGAAAATAGCTAGGCAGGGAAAACTAAACTGAATGCTGAGAGGAAGAAAGCAAAGTCAGTGAGAAGCCATGTAGCCCTGCTGGAGACAGATGCTGGAACTTTACCCGGTAAGCCACAGCCTTGTGGCGATACATAGATTAATGGAGATGGGTTAAATTAAGATGTAAGTGTTAGCCAATAAGAAGCTAGAGCTAATGGTCCAAGCAGTGATTTAATTCATACAGTTTCTGTGTGGTTATTTTGGGTCTGAGTTGCTGGGTGGCCAGGAAACAAACAAGCGACCTCCTACTACAAATTGGCATACCAACGTGGGGTTGACTAAATCCATGTAAAACTTGAGAGGGCTTGAAAAGGAATTCTAGACACTAAAAAAGAAAGTTTAGTTACATTTTTTTCTAGATGGGCTCGCGGCAAGCAGGGATACTGTGGCTGCTTTAAGAGAGGTGCAGTAAAAACTGTGCGGCTTCTTTAAAGAAGCACAAACAGCTCTGGCTCTTTCAGGAGGTCCGGCTATGGAACATTTAAATGGGGTCTATGAGCAGCGTGCTACAACTTGCTTAATGGTAACATAGACCCTCTGTGTGCCTGAAAATCGGGCTGGGAGAATAGCTCTCTGAGGACTGCGTGGAACAAGCAGGCAGTACTGCAGAGTTGGTCTTAGCCACGCCCACTCAGCAAAAAAAGGTGTTCTTGGTCAAAAGATAATTACAGATACACAATAAAGACAAATTCAGATGGAAAAGACCTGTAAATGGGTCACAGTGTTGGATAAATGTACGTAGGCTTGGGAGAGAAAAGAAAAAGAATTATAGACAGTTATAAAAAAAAAGTTAATGGTTTTAAAAAAAGGTAAGGAGACAGAGTACAGACAGTCATAGATTAAGAGGAGTAAAGAAAAATAAGTCACATAAAGATGGAATATACACAGAGAGTCTGGATTATGTATACTATTGTGTTTTCTTTAAATTTTTTAACTGTGAGGGAGCTAAGTACAGAGAGACATTTCTTTGTATGGGCTGCTAAACTAAACCAACCTATATATTTTAAAGGTATCTTGATTCCAAAATTTGGGTCTAAGGATATGTTGTTTTGGAAAAGAGGTTCTTCTTTTGTTTTCACAGAAGATGAGAACTTGTGGAATCTTTTCAGACTAATGTGGTTTCATGGACCAATACCCCCTGAAAGGTTGTCATAAACACCCCCTAAAATTACTTTGCCCAACAAAAATCAGGAAGAAGTTTGGAGAGAACTATGCCCAAATTCCCTAAATGATTGTTTACAAATGTTTGTTTACATTTAAAGGGGGATATGATATAGATATGAATAATTTGCATTGGTATTGATCTTGGTCTATTGATGCAAGTTTTGGGTCTATTTTATTATATGTATATTTCTGCTCTTGCTTAAGGTATTGTGTTTGTACAGCTCATTTAAAATGTAATGTATAATTAAGAAATATAGGTTAATAGATAATCATCTATAATAGTCAAGCTTGTAGTCACATTAGTTAGGTTTCCTAAATATATAGAGATATATTTCAGTTAAATAGATATTTTTCAAATCTTTCAGAGACCTTCAGAATATGGCATTTAAAATGTTTTAAGAATTTAGGACTTTTCATGACAGTGAGACACATCTGTTCCTGGCAGTACCAATTACTTCCAGAGAAAGATGAGCATCAAAGAGGCTCCTTATGGAGTTTGTTAGTCATTTGGGCAAGAAACTGCTCTTGCCTGGACTGCTTGATGTTATGCTGTATAAACTAGATATGCAGGACCCACAGAGAATGACTGCTGAATTTGCCTAAAAGTGAGATGATCTTTCGGGGTTTCTGCTTCATGAAAGAGTCTGCTAGACATTCTGCAGGACACAGAAAAAAGTGACTGGCAAGCTGCCAATATAGATGGAATTGTCTTTCAAATTTCCTGCTTCATGGAAAAGTCTGCTGGATACTATGGGCCTGTAGGCTGAAGATGGATGCTTCAATGATACAGAAGATCTTTGAGTGACTGTTCAGGCAGAGATGTCTCTGTCAATTCTAGAGTTTTAAAAGTTTCTTACAATGTAGTTCTTTTTACTTAGGTAATATTATATCCTTCTGGAGTCTTTGATGGAGTTGAAGAATATATAGTTATAGTTTTCCTTTGTTATGATAAAAGATAAAGTAGATATAAATATTGTAACTATAATTCTTGCTTAATATCTGTTTTGTTATATGTAATTTTTCTGTTAAAGTTTAAACCTTCCTTTTTATTTTGACAGAAAATGGGAGGTGATATGGGATTCCCCTCTATATGCTGTGAATACAATTAGTTAATAAAGAAACTGTCCTTGGCCTTCACAGGGCAGAATATAGATAGGCAGGAAAAACTAAACTGAATGCTGAGAGAAAGAAGACAGAGTCAGTGAGAAGCCATGTCTGCCGGAGACAGATGCCTAAACTTTACTCAGTAAGCCACAGCCTCGTGGCGATACACAGATTAATGGAGATGGGTTAAATTAAGATATAAGAGCTAGCCAAGAAGAAGCTAGAGCTAATGGTCCAAGCAGTGATTTAATTAATACAGTTTCTGTGTGGTTATTTCGGGTCTGAGTTGCCGGGCGGCTGGGAAACAAACAAGTAACCTCTTGCTACACTAAAGGAGGAAGGACATGTAAGCAAGCACCCAAGTTCAAGACCAGTCAGGGCAACAGAGACTGTAATGTCTGCATTACTCTCTACCATTTGAGAGCCAGGCAAGGGCCTGGAGATTAAAGGAACACACAAGAGACATGGATCATCTGTGAAGAGAGAATGCCTAATGCTCTTTATTCAAGCTTAGATAAAAACCTTGTATACCTAGCTGCTGCACAATGGATATGCCCCCCCAGGCATGTGGGAAATTGCCAGGCTCAAGAGTAAACAAAACCCCTAAGCTAACCACCAATGGGGGCAGAGGGAGCACAGGAACAAACAGGATGTTTAGCCGGAAACTGCAACAAGATGTTTGGCCAGAAACTGTCCTAAGATGAAGTCCGGGAGGAGGAGGCAAAACCCCTAAGCTAACCACCAATGGGGGCAGAGGGAGCACAGGAACAAACAGGATGTTTAGCCGGAAACTGCAACAAGATGTTTGGCCAGAAACTGTCCTAAGATGAAGTCCGGGAGGAGGAGTAGCCCTGTGGACCCTACAAGTGACAACCTGTCTCAACCAACCAACCAAACCAAATATTGTCTTCTTGTAGGTAGCCACCAGAGAACAGCTCCCAGGAGTTTGTTGTCTTCTTCTATCATGTGGGTTTCAGAGATCAAACTCAGGCCCTGAGGCTTAGAGGCAAGTTCTCCCCATGTGCCCCAAGTCATCTCCATGGCTCTTTTCTTAGTCTATGTTCTATTGCTGAGAAAAGACACCATGACCAGGGCAACTCTTACAAAAGAAAGCATTTAACTGGGGCTGGCTTACAGTTTTAGTCCATTATCATCATCGTGGGAAGCAAGGCAGCACACAGGCTGTTATAGAGATGGAGAAGGAACTAAGAGTTGTATATTTGGATTCACAGGCAGCAGAAAGAGAGAAAGACCCTGGGCCTGGCGTAAGTTTTTGAAAGCTCACCTCCAGTGACACACTTCCTCCTACAAGGCTGCACCTCCCAGACCTCAAAGAGTGTCACTCCCTGATGACTGAGTATTTAAATATGTGAGCCAAGCAGGGGCATTCTTATTTAAACCAACACAGAATTATAACTTTGATTAAAAAGGATTTCAAGCTGGGCTGTGGTTGTGCATACTTTTGATCCCAGTACTCTAGAGGCAGAGGCAGGTGGATCTCTGAGTTCAAGGCCAACCTGGTAAACAGAGTGAGTTCCAGGACAGCCAGGGTTACACAGAGAAACCCTGTCTCAAACAAACAAACAAACAAAAAACAACAACAAAACCCCAAAAACCAAAAAAAAAAAGCAACCCAAAAAATATTTCAACATTCAATTTAAGCATTTTAAGAATATTCTTGGTTGATAGGTCACTTTTATTTTTAGAAGTCTGGTTTAGTTTTTGAAAACAGCTAAGACCCATTTAGAACCACGTTTGGTAAGTGAAGATCTAACTAAGTGAGATAATCTACTTGGGCAGACAGAGTGATTAATGAGAATGTTTACAGAGCCTTTGTAAGCACTGGGGCTTATGAATGTGCTGCTTATGAATGTGCTGCTCCAGGGAGACTCTGGGCATTGGGAACACAGTCAGAACTAATGGGCAGTGTCTTGTGGTAACCATACAAGGAGATGGCACTCATATGTTGTTGTCCTTCTGGCCGTTGAAATATTGTGCCAATTTTCAGTACTGTCTTGTCCACTTCCCAGTATACGACTGTGTTCAACACATCACTGCTCAGTTGCAAGGCTACTTCCAGGTCTCTCTGTCCTTCTGGCTGTGGAGATACTGTGCTAATTTCCAGTGCTGTCTTGTCCAGTATATGACTGCGTTCAACACGCCACTCTCAGTTGCAAGGCCACATCCAGGTTTATGATTTCATAATTCAAACTTCTCTGATACTCTTGTCTTTGAAGGTGACACTAAGAGTCACCATTTTCCAAGGAAAATTCGTTATAAAATTTTAAAAGGTGACCTGTGATGCCCCAAACAGATGGCTGTAGTTTCTCAGCAGAAAGAGGAAGGATTTAAATACATACCTAGGCTTCAGAAACAGACCTGTCCTTGAACACCAGCCAAGGGGCTGACTTGCTGTCTTCCTTCAGGCTGCTTCTCAACCCTCCCCTAAGGCCTCATTTTCCTCACTGATAAAATGGGGGACAAGAACATGTTCTAATTTATGGGGGTTTTTGTTCTTAATAAAGACAATAATGCAAATAATTTAATAATAACGTCAGTTACGAGGAAGACATTCAACCCAGAAAGCAGCAGTGTAAAACGAGACCATAGAAGTGTAGTGTGTTTAGGTCTGCAATCCCCGAGCCTGGCAGTTTCAGCTACAGATAGAACAATGTTCCGTGTGAAGTGGAGGGCAGGTGTTGTAGAGTGGGCTGAAAGACTGAGCACAGGTGTTCTGGAGCCACACCCTAAATATCACAGAGTGTGGAAAACCTATTCTTGCTCTCATTTAGTTGTGTGTGGCCAAGGAGAGCTGAGACAAGGAACCTTGCCTCCCATTGGATCCCAGGAAATGTAAAGATTAGGTTAAGCGGCACCCCAGTTGTCCCAAGGGCTTATTGAGGAGCTGGAGAGATGGCTCATTTGGTAAAGTGACTGCTGTGTCAGCTTGAGGACCTCCATCTGAATTTCTAGTGCCCAGTAGAAAATCTGGGTGTGGCAGCGTGTTTGTGTCTGTGTATACGTTTGCCTGCATGTGTCTGTGCATCGTGCGCATACAGTGCTTAGGATGGCTAGAGGAGGGCGCTAGGTCCCCCAGAACTGGAATTACAGATATGATTCACCATGTGGGTGCTGGAAACTGAACCCAGGTTCTCTGGAGGAACAGCCAGTGCTCTTCATGGCTGAGCCGTCACTCCTGCCCCTCAGCATATATGTATAACCTTGGCTCTGGCTAAGTAGAGACAGGCAGATCCCCAGAGTTCCAGATCCAGTGCGAGACCTTGTCCCAAAGAGTGAGGTGGGAGAGATTGAGGTACCCAATGTCGACCAGCCCCTGACACCTATGCAGGCAAGGCCTCGTCTGTGAGACGTTGGTCTCGTCTCAGTTTTGATTTTCTCAAGGCCTGCTCTGGGATGAGCCTTCACTCTGGACTATGCCTTTCTGGGCACAACAGTAAGTTGTATGAGAACAGGACGTTTATAGATGCTGAAGAAGGGAGGAAGCAGTAGTGTTTGCAGTGAGCCAATGTTAGTTCCAGAAACTTCTTTAACAGTGGTGGTGCTTCAGTGGTCATGAAACTCAAGCTCTTCTTAAAGGTGGACAGTTTAATGAACCCTGTATGCTCATGTCATACACTTCCCTTGTTCACTGCTTGAGGAGATGCAAAATGACCCAAAGATGGAGTGAATCCACTCTCTTATGAGTGCACATTTGCTAACTGAGCTGTGTATGATCTACTGGTGGATTTTATGGGCCACACATGGCTTCTGATGCACCCAAGGGTCTCTTTTCATGTCTCTGTGTGTATGTCTCCTAAACTCCCAGGAAGCAACTGTGATGGTCAGGTGTCAGAGTCACGTGTGCACTGAGTGAGGTCATCTCACTAGCTCTGTCATTTTAGGCAGATGCCGCTATGAGTGAAATGGGCTAACGTTACTTCCAGGTAGTGAGGATTCAGAGTGATCGTCCAGGGTACCTAGAACTCCTGGAACAAAGCAGAAGCTGGACATATGGAATGCTCTTTTGTTGGAGGAGGCCGCTTGGTTGTTCGGGCTGCTCAGCCCTGAAATAATCACACAGAAACTGTATTAATTAAATCACTGCTTGGCCCATTAGCTCCAGCTTCTTATTGGCTAACTCTTACATATTAATTTAACCCATCTCTATTAATCTGTGTATCGCCACATGGCTGTGGCTTACCGGCTAAAGTTCCAGTGTCTGTCTCGGGCCAGGCTCCATGGCTTCTCTCTGACTCTGCCTCCTTTCTCCTAGCTTTCAGTTTAGCTTTCCCCACCTACCTAAGTTCTGCCCTATCGACAGGCCCAGGCATTTTCTTTATTCGCCAATGGTATTCACAGCATAGAGAGGGGACCCCACATCACTCTTTAGTGCTACAGTCATCTTTACAGAGTGCCAATGATGTGACATTTGCCTTCCCACTTACATCTGAAGTACAAAGCCACCGTCGGGCCTCAAGCTGGAGCTGTGCATTGTCACACCTGCTTCTCTGAAGGAAATGTGTCTGTGTCCTGAAGCCCTACACATCTCCAGTCTTGACATCTCCCACATCCCAGCTCCTAGAGGCTGAGGCAGGAGGATCTTGAGTTTCAGGTTAGTCGGGGCTGCGTCGTCACATCCTGTCTAAAGAAAGAAAACATGACAAGCAAGTAGGTGCCTCAGAGGGAACCCGTTCTTCCCTCCCATACATGTTACATGCTGTCTTTATAGACTATGGACTATATATAATAACCATCTAATGCGTAATAACTATGTAATTAACTGACTTTGTTTGTTTCGTGTTGCGATAACAAAACACCTAATGCTTCCTGGCACTTTCTAGAGAAAAGAACTTTATTATTTAGTTCAAAGCTTTAGAGGCTCCAGAGCATGGCGTGGGTGATCGCTTGGCTCTCCTGAGAGCCCCGGGGCAAATGGGACAGCCCTGAGATGGGGAGACACAGGGGAGGTGCCAGCCTTCCTTATACAGCTTCTCAGCAGGGTTAATCCAGTCTCACAAGACCTGACCCACTCTCAGGAGACAGCACCAATCCACTACCGAGGATGGAATGAGATCCGGGAGTCCTAAGACCTCCCATGGAGCCACAGCTTTTAAAGACCCACCCATCTTACCCCACAGTCTTGAGGAGAAAGCTTCCATGGTGCGAGTCTTTGGGTGCAAACTGGACCCAAAGCATAGCTATAACCGGACCACTTGTTTGTTTCTTAAATGCTGTAAACTGAGCAACGCCCTCAGGAGGGGACACATCGGCTTCATCCCTGGATCCATGGCTAGCGAGCCTCGCTGCTGGCGGCACCGAGTGAGGGTGTACATGCATTTGAAGAATGGATGATTGCTCCGGGTGTCTAATTAAGTCCTTATGGGTGTTGGAAAATTGTTTCACGATAGACATGCCCAACGGAACAATTGGATGTGTCCAATACTGCCAGCATGTTAGTTAGTTAGGTGTGCTAACTACCCGCTAACTCAGAATCCTCACCTAGGATATGGATGGACCTGGTTGGATGGATTCTTTGTGATCTCTGTCATCTGTTTGCTGTCTCCCCAACAGTGCTTTAGACTAAAGGAGTGGGTCTTTTTCTGGCTGATGGTGTTAGAGCCCTTCCGATCATGACAGGCAGGTTCCGCAGGTCTGTTATCTCTGTGTCTCAGCTAGAAGTTTCTCTTCCCTTTGTTCCCTGTACTGTGAAACCAGATTGCAGCTGTTACTAGTCCCTTGTTAAGGTCAAGGGAACGGAAGACAAGGGGCGCAGAGAAAGTGAACATAGGGTTCAATTTGAGCCCAGAGATGTGGGCTCTCCCGAAGGGCACTTTTGATTGCCATCAGGAAGGGGTAGTCTACTTGCCTCCGCTCCCAGGGAGTGACTGGCTGGCACCGGGAGAAGAAGGAATGTGTCTCCCTCTCTCAGAAAAGCAGGAGGCCCGTGAGTCACTGCTCTGATTCAGCTCTGTGAAGCAATGCTCATTTCCAGACCAAGGCTTCACTTCCTCCCTGCGAGATGGATTCAATTAGAGGCTCCCGCCTCCCCCTAAGAACTGCCGAGAGTATTCTTGATTTATTTTCATGCAATGCAGGGTGCATTTTGGTGTTTTTCCTAAAATAAAGTAACAGTTGCCTGGAAGGCAGCATCAATCTTCCATGAGATGATGGTGAGCTGCTAGGGAAATACTTTTCACGCTCGCCAACAGCCCATCCACTTCCTGAAGCCTCAGGCCTTAGTCGCCTCAACCTAAGGACTATAGCCGTCTGCAAACTTCAGAAAGACAACCGTAATTAAAGCAGATATGGTTTAGTCAGGATTGGCTCTGTCATGCGGCACTAACAGATACCACCCAGACGTTTCTGGCCTAAACTGCAATGGTTTGTTCCTCGCTGATAATCCATTCCCAGTGTCAACAGCCAAGAAGCACACTCTGACATGCTGTGCTCACAGCGTTTCCTCTGATACACCCTGAGCGGCTACCATCTTGACTTGCAGGCCACAGTGGTGCAAGGAGGAGCGCCATGCTCTAACCCTCGCATGCATCATGGATCAAATGCGTCCTGCAAGTGACACAAGTCACCTACATCTCCACCTCGTCACAAGAACTGGTCACAGAGTCTCACCCAGCAGTCAGGAAGTACAAACCACCTTCCCTGACAGCCTGGGGGAATTGGCAGTGGCTGACAGTGACAGCCACAGCATTCTGGATAAACACCTGCTGGCTGGACGGCCCTTTCCCCTGGCCCAGGGCATCTGTAGTCTCTGTCAGTCTCTTCTCAGAAGTTCTGAGGTGATGCAGGGCTGCTGGCACCAACAGCACAGGGTAATTTTCCAGTGTGTGGCTCTCCTTGGCTTCATTGCCTTGTGTCACTTCTACTCCTGGGCACCTGACCCTATGTGTCCCCATCTAGCTTTGAGGACACCGAAAGGTGGAGCCGGACCCGCCAGCACCTGCTCTCAGCACTGGGGGAAAGGTACCTTCACGGTAGAGTCCTTCTTGGTCTCACATTTTCTGTCTCTCTCAGATATTCCTGTCTTTTTATTCCATGTTCTTCAGTGTTCTTGTCAAAGCCTCATGGCCCCCTCTCCTCCGGTCTTGAACTTTTAACTCCAGAGCCTCTGTGGCCACATAAGTGTCACGCCCCTCGCTAGAGCTAATGTTAGATTTGAGAAGATTCTAGCTCCCGGCTATGTTTTTGTGGCTTGTGATTGCTATCCGCATCGTATGGTTTTAGTAACCACAGAGACAGGACACTATAGGGCTGCATGAGTGCACGCGCGCTCGCACACACACACACACACACACACACACACACACACACACACACACCACATATCCAGAGACATTGACTATTACTTAATCTTTTAAGTTTAAAGGTGTAGATTTATCAGAGTTAAATTTCCCACAGTGAGATAGCTCACCACAAGGGGGAAAATCAGTTATATTTATCTTGAAGTCACTTTTCTTAGACTCAACTGGAGAAGCACAGGGCTAGTGAAATGTCTTTGCAGCAGAAAACACAGTGGATACGGGAGACAGGCTAGACACAGCATTGAAAGCAGGCCATATGGAGGAGGAGGGACTTTGGTTAAGATCAAGATGCAAACATGGCTAACCCAGTGCGTGCAGACTTCTTTACGAAACATATGTGGATGACATTGTTTTCGAGGGAGAGTATGGGCAATTACTTTCTTGTAAACATAATTTTCTGGGATTTTGGCTCAATCTTGGCACCACCAGAAAGTTTGAGGATGTGGCAAGTGAAGTTTTTGCTGTGTGTGTTACAGCTCCGCTTCCTAGACCATGGCCGTCCAGGAATTCCGTCCTCCACCAGTCAGGGGGTTGATCCTGTGATAAGATCAGCACAAAGGCTTCCCTGCAGGTAGAAAAGTGGTCAGCATTTCCAAGACTGACTCCAAACTGGGCACAATTTAGCCCCTTACGAAGGTGTATTTCTTTTCGTGCCACAAGGTGGCAGCGAACACATTCAGATAGCCGGCTGCTTCCCATAAAAGGAATCCTTGAATCGGCAAAGCGTGATTTAATCTGCGGTGGGAGGTGACGCTATTGAAACCAGGATGAAGGCGCTGAAAGACCCAGGGAGGGTTTCGGTGGGAATGTTCCTCAAAAACAGCTTCCTTAACCCTTAGGAGGGACGTGAAAGTGAGCTGTAGCCATGCAGATGGATTTCCTGCCACGAGGTCCTATGGTTCCCCAGGATGGACTCTCTGGCGGAGACCACAGGAAAGGCTTCTCTTCTCGGCCAGTCTTGAGGCTGGACAAGGGATAGAACGTGGGCATCCTTTGGCTTGTAAGGTTGAAAATACAGCGTGTAACTAGAAGATAGACGAACTGGTCAGAAAAATCTAGAAGCGCTGTGCTGACAGCAAGACATCAGAGGCCCGCACACTAGCCTGGGTCCATTTCGATCTGTGCGCAGGAGGACAGATCCACCTGTGTGTCACAGGCTGCACCTGAATGAATGTAGGCGTTTCTCCTTTGCACACTTGGGGCACGTAGACACATGCTGGTGACGTCGTGGCCATCTTTTCCGACTCTATTAATATTTTCTGAATTCTGAGGGGAGCAGAAAGTTTCTAAACAAGGATCCAGGTTCCTTCTCTCCAGGCCTAACCAAATTGGGTTATTCTGTATGAATTATTCAGGACCCTCTCAGCGCCATTATCTGAGTCCGCCGTCTCTCCCTTGAAGGGTGTGGGTCAGGTGCTTAGCAGCACAATGTCAATAAACGTTGACCGGAAGGAAGGTCAGTATTTCACTTTAGGTCCCCAAGTGCCTGGGAGGAGAGAAGCCATGCGTGTCCCTTCTCCACAAGCCTGCTGCAGGTGTCCTGTGTGACCTCAGGTGAAGCATGAGAACATGGCTGGTAATGATACCACCCGAGGTTTTATCTGGGTCCCTAGATAGAAATGTAGCTATGTAGCTGGTGCTTACCCAGGGCTTTCTTTAATTTAGGAAAAAAAATTGTTTTCGAGACAAGGCCTTGCTGTGTAGATCAGGCTAGTGCCAAGATCATAATCCTCCGGACTCACCTTTCTAAGTGCTGAGATCATGGATGTGTGGGAAGTCCTTCTGTATATATGTAGCTTTATTGGTTAATGACTAAAGCTGCTTAGGCCTATGCCTATATGGCAGGGCAGAATGGAGTAAGGCGGGAATTCCAAGCAGATAGAGGAGGAAAGAAGGCAGAGTCCGAGAGACACCATGTAGCCACCAGAGGAGAAAGAAACCCATGTGCCTGTACTGGTAAACCATGAGCCACATGATAAAATATAAAATAATAGAGATGGGTTCATTTAAGATGTAAGAGTTATCTAGAAATATGCATAAGCTATTGGCCAAGCAGTGTTGTACTTAATACAGTTTCTGTGTGATTATTTCGGGTCTGGGCGGCCAGGAAGCGAACAAGCAGCCTCCGCTATGCGGTACCAAATCCTGGCTAGTGAGGCCTTCCTGAAATACAAACTCTTATGCATTTTCCTTGCCAGGAGGGATGCACTGTGTTTATTCTCCACCTGCAGAATAATCTGTAGCTGATAAGGAGCAAGCGCTCTCTTTGCACAGAGAGAGGAAGTAGATTCTAACTCGTGGTGAAGATGTCACTATACCACTCTTTGAGGATTTTCTAGTCTGTCCAGTTTGCTCCTTACAATGACTGTCTAGAGGCATGGCACCTAGAGGACACTGTTTCTATTTTACAGACAGGGAGACTGAGGCAATGACAAATTAGGAAGCTTATCTGTTCTTGTGCCTCCTTCTAGGGACAGAGCTAGTGATGGGGAAACATAGCATCTGCCCACGTGCCATCTCTCTATTCAGGGCCATTGATAATAGAACGCAGCTTCCTAGGGGGGCCTGAACTGCTGTGTGTTCAATTCCAGTCTCCACTAATTTCCCTGGGAAGGTTTGTATAGCATGTATGTTGCAACTTGTGTCTTCCACTGATCCTCCTCTTGTACTTGGGCATAAAACGCCTAAATGATTCCATAGGGACACCATGCAGTGGTCACGGAGGGTATGGCAGATACTTGATGAGTGGGGAATGCATGAACTGTGGCAGACCAGTCTCCCTGCACTGTTGCATTGTGGGGCTCCCATAGCAATCTCCTCAGAGCAGAGCAAGAGGTTTCCAGAGGGTCCTAGCTCTCGCTGGACTGGGTTCTGTTCTATTGGCTGGGCCAGTTCTCAGTCATTTTGTGTTCTTGCACCACTGACTACATATCTATAGATGGGTGTGCTTGCTGGGACCCCGCAAGGGGAAGCCAATAACAGTTGTCCTTCATGCATTGGGATCTTAAAGGAAAGGCATATGGTGGTGGTGGCCACAGAAGGTTCTATTAGGTCCCACTGGGATTTTCATGTAGACCTCAGCCTTCTGATTGGGACATTTTATGGGGGCTAGGGACTGCTTCTTTCTTTCAATCATGACTCAGGGACCGTGTTAGGGAGGAGTTAAAGACAGCATGTCTCGGGTAGAATGAAAGTGCCAAGCCTAAGAGTTATCAGTGGTAGAAAGCAATCTTTCTTTCTCCTGGGTCTTCCAGAGCCCCAGGTTTGTTAGATGGGGTCCTCCAGAATAGGTTCCTGATTAATCTATTGAGGCTGCTGATAATCTAGCATGGTCTGAAAAGGGTGTGAGCTGGGTAGTGGCTCCTTAGATAAGCCATCTAGGACTTCTGGGTTATTTGGGACATTATCTGTTGTTTTTACAACACAACTGTGAAAACAGAGTGATCCAGCCTTGCAAGGGAGACCCTTGGCTCCTGCAGGAGAAAAAGGAGACTTCTCCTCTTTCCTGTCCCTTCCCCACGAGTTCTCACCCTTCGTGGGTGGCATAAGGATTATGTCTATATACTTTACACCCCAAACAAACATGATCTGTCTCCTGTATTTCTCCATTTTGGCTTAATTTAAAAAAAATCTGCCTTTATTTAATTATTCTGGATGTGTATTGTCTGTTTAGAGAGAGGTGAAGAACAGGTGGGACGTGGTGACATCAGGAAACTCTACCCCAGCGGCCAAGCAGGAAGTGTGACCCGCGGTGCCCTGGCTTCTGAATTCTCACACACAGCACTTTTAGTGCATGCACGGTTGACTCGCTGATCAATGGGTCCTGGCAGCTATAAAAATTTTATGGCTGTCTGTGACAATATGACTCCTAGTCCCCTAGAGGAGTCTAGGCATACTGGGCCGTGTAAGAGGAGGAGTTTTGCTCATGGGGGATGGAGGGACAACTCCCAGAAGAGCAGATCAAAACCAGGTGAGGGGTTTGGTTACACAGGGCCTTCATCATTCTTTAGGGGACAGAAAGGTGCCTGATGTCCGGCAGTGTTCCCAGGCTGAGAGTGTTTATTTATTCTCAGTTGTTGCAGCAATTCTGGGGATAATTTGACTAGTGTTCCTTTGGGGGCAGGGATGAGAAAGGTCAGGAGCTTGCCTACCACCTTCTGATTCTCCTAACTCTCTATCCGTGCCTGAGAAATCAGCCCTTGAACTCTGGTCAGTTGACACACGATATAGGAGGCTGGTAGAAAAGCAAGCCCAAACTGTGCATTTATTTTGTTAGAAATCTTGATTCCTTTCTGACTGACCCCTATGAACTTTTGAGGTGTGTACTCACTTTTGCTCTCGACTAAAAACAAATAAACAAGCAAAAAACAAAGCAAAACAAAATAGCAACAACTGTGTAACCTTAGGTTCCACTGTGCTGTTCCAGCCGGAAGGCAGTGTTGTGCCTGTAGAATGATGACAGGAAGGAAAGACGGGTGTGCTCTCGAGGTATGCCAGCATTGCATTGTGGGAGCGGCTGCATTTTCCCATGGAAACCACGGAGAAAGCTTTAGAAGTTAATCACTGAGCCGCAGAGTGGCTGCGGATGTCATGAGTTCCCAGGGGCCAGTTAGCATGGCCGTAAGTATTGACATCTGTCTGTTTGCCTACCCGAAGGCTCAAAATGAAACAGAACAACTCCCAAGCTGTGTGCTCTGAGGAGGACTTTTCTTTAAGTACCTGAAACTTAAGAGTAGATGATATGGAAAGAGAAGCATGCTGTTTAGTTTAATCTGTTGTTGTCATTTTTTGAGACAGCAATTTTACAATCATTATGTAACCCAGGCTGGTCCCTACCTCATGATCCTCCTGCCTCAGCCTCTCAAGTCCTGGAATCACAGGTGAGAGCTATGGAGCCCAACTCTGCACCTTCTGGATCTTTCCTTCAGTGTGTGTTTCTCTCAGACCTGTGCCATGTGAATAGTTTGGTTGAATAGGGACACAGTGCTATGAACTTGACTGTAACATGAGGGCCGGCTTGTTGGGGTTTCTGTCCTGCCCGGTTCCCACAGCCGGCAAGTCCCAAAGAAAATCATGCAGAGAGTCTACATTAGGTTATAAACTGATTGGCCCATTAGCAGAGGCTTCTTATTAGCTCTTATAACTTATATAGCCCATTATTCTTATCTGTGTTAGCCACATGGCTCAGTACCTTTTTCAGCCGGGCAGGTCACATCCTGCTTCTTCAGTGGTCTGGGCAGGACTGGGGAAAGAGCTTCCTTCTTCCCAGAATACTCCTGTTCTCATTGCCCCACCTCTACTTCCTGTCTGATTGTCCCACCTATACATCGTGCCTGGCTAATGGCCAATCAGCATTTATTTAATGCTCATCTAGGTAGTGAACCTGTAATGTTGTATGTGAAGATAAAGGATTGTGAACTTGAGATAATGGCTTCAGTTTCCTTTTCTTTTCTTCTTCTTTTTTTTTTTTGGTTTTTCGAGACAGGGTTTCTCTGTGGCTTTTGGAGCCTGTCCTGGAACTAGCTCTTGTAGACCAGGCTGGCCTCAAATTCACAGAGATCTGCCTGCCTCTGCTTCCCAAGTGCTGGGATTAAACGCGAGCGCCACCACTGCCCGGCTAAAATGATGGCAGCGGTGGGATTTGAACCCATGCCCCCGAAGAGACTGGAGCCTTAATCCAGTGCCTTAGACTGCTCGGCCACGCTACCCCTGTTGGCTTCAGTTTCCTAGTCACTTCCCCAGCATTCTTTTTCCTGTTTGTAAGTGTGCAATGTTAAGGTGTGTAAGAAGGTGAATGGTCAGTTCTCACAAAGCATGTGTGGCACGCAAGGCACACAAGCGAGTGCATATACCCACACCCTGTCTCTCTGTACTCATTTCTTTTTTAGTGAAAACAAGTGCTTTTATCATTACACACCAAGGTGCAAGAAATATCTGTACAATGTTAGTAAACTTTCTACAGGGCAGGTTTAGGTTCCTAGCAAAAGTAAAGAGAGTTGCTGTGCTCCTCCTGCATCCCCTTTGCAAACCCTCCCATTGCCAGCATCCCCCGCCGAAGTGGTGCATTTGCCACAGCTAAGGAACCTACGCTTACGCATCATAGTTATCTGAAATTCCTAGTCCACTAGGGCCCACTGGATTTGTGCATCTGTGGGCTTTAAGAAATGCAATCACAGTATCAGGTGCAGTCTTACTTCTGTGCTTTGCTTCTCACTCCCGCATCCCCTAAGAGCTGCTGATCACTGGCTTTGTAGCTCTGTCTTTAACAATGCTGTCTAGGTGGGATCACAGAGCATGCACCTTTCCAGACAGGCTCTCCTCCAGCGTTGCTGTTATTGTTTTGAGACAGAATCTCACTATGTAGCCAGGCAGGTCTTGAGCCTCCTTTCTTCCCGGTGTGGGGTATGCAGTCACCCTATTGCCCACAGCTCTCGGCCTTCACACACTAAGGCTAAGAGCTGCCTTAAGTGTAAACACTTTGCTGGTTTCCCAGGGGTTGATAGCCCTTCCTCTTCCTTTGCAGGACACACCACAGTTCATTTATCCCTTCACCTGTGTCACTTGAACCTTGAGTTGCTGCAAACATATACTTAGCTCACGGAGCCCCGGGCTGGCCTCAAACTTACTATGTTGTCAACAATAGCCTCAGGCTCCTGATTCTCCTGCTTTTGCCCCTTGAGTGCTAGGATGATAGGTCTGTGCCATTCCACCCAGCTTGAGTGGCAGCTTTTCTGTGGACGTGTTTTTCATTTCTTTGGTAGATAGCAAGACGTACTGTGGTTAGACTGTATGATGAAACATGTTTGTCTTGTAAAAACCGCTTTGCTGCTTTTGAAGTGTTCAGGCTTTTTTCCAAGTCCTCACTGATGTTGTGTGCTGCACGTTTTATACTTTAGCCCTTCGAATGCCCGCCTCGCCATTGCTTTAGTTTGCCACTCCCCAGTGACAAAAGTGGCATCCTTTCTCAAGCCTCTTTGCCACATGGTGTCTTCCTCGGGAAGATTTCTGCTAGGATAATACTCTTGGTTGTCTTGTTTTCGTTGAGTTTTAAGAGTTCTTTACTCATGTATTTTATGTAATAGTCTTATCGGGGGCTGGAGAGGTGACTTAGCAGTGAAGAGCACTTTCTGATCTTGCAGAAGACCTGGTTTTGATTCTCAGCACACATATCCAGAGACTCACAACCGCCTGTAACCCCAGTTCCAGGGGGATCTGTTACCCTCTTCTGGCCCATGCCAGTACTGAATGCATGTGGTACACATCTAGACAATACACATAAAATAATATACACATAAAAAATAAATAAAATTCATTGAGACTTTAAAAAAATCAGGTATATCATTTACGAATGTTTTTTCCTAGCTTGTGCTTTATTCTTTTAACTTTCTTCATTGGCTTTTGAAGGGCAGAAGTTTTTTATTTTCACGTTATCTAGCTTACTAATGCTTTCTTTCCCCAGGCTCCATCTTCTGTGTGGCGTCTCAGAAGACTCACCATGCACAGTTATCTGGGTTTTCTGACTGAGTACAGTCTAGGGTTTTATAATTTCGCATGTTGTGGTTAGGCTTGTGATCTTTTTATTAATGGTGAAGCCTTGGTCTAGACTGACTTCTCTTGGCCGTGGGTGTGCAGCGGTTTCAGGGTTGTTTGTCCAGAGACTCTTCTTATTAGTGCCCTGGATTCTTAGTCAGAAATCATTTGCGTTTGTTCACGTGGGTCTGCCTGTTGATTCTCTATCCGACTTCCCTGTTTTCATCACTGCGTCTTTAGAAGCAATGTCAGCCCCCACCCCAGCTTTATCCTCCCGTGTTTTACAAGTTGAGCCCTTTGTTTCTCCACATAAACTTTGGAGGTCCTCTTTAAGTAGTCCGTGGTGACTTGTTGCGATGAACTTGGCCTGCTCTGAATATGTAAAGGCTAAGCTGGGAGACTCTTAGGTCTCAACGATACTGTGTGACCCTCTCCATGGATGTGCATGATTTCCACTCATCTCTGCCATGTTTCATTAGAGCTTTGTAGGTCTTTTTTGTATGGGTCTTGTACATATTATACAGGATTTAGACTTAAGTGTATCTTTCTTTGCATGCTTTAATCCACAGATTAACTGCAGGGAGGAACATGACTGACTTTTGTGTGTAACTGTACATTCTGGGACCCATTGGCTAGTTCCAGTGTTTTTTGGCTACTATTGCTGACCCTTTTGGATTTTTCTACATGATGGTAATACCATCAACATGAGATGATAGTTTTATTTGATTTCTTCTATCTAATTATGGGTAGATTTTTAGTACTTTTCTTGTCTTATTGTATTATAATTACTTCAAGTATAATGTTTGAAAGCAGTAGTAGGGCCTGGCGAGATGGCTCAGCAGTTAAGTGCACTGGCTTTTCTTGCAGAGGATGTAGGTTCAAGTCCTAACACCTACATGAAGGCTCATAACCATCTGTAACTCTAGGAGATTCGGGGCTCTCTTCTGGTCCCTGTAGGCACCAGGCCAATACATGGTGCACAGATGTACATGCAAGCAAAACACCCATATACACACAAACTACAAAAAGCAGTAATGAGGGGGTGGTGGTCTTCATGCTTGACCCTGCTGGGGGGATGGTGGTCTTCATGCTTGGCCCTGCTGGGAAAGCTCAGAGTTAATCGTTATTAAGTACGACATCTGCTGGAGGTGACATTTAAAATCTTGTTCAATCATAGATTATCTCATAACTTACATAATGCATTTGGATCATATTTATTAGTCACGTCCTCCCTTCAGCTCCTCCTAACGCTTCCCACTGCTTCCTTCCCGTGCTCAGTTCCCTTTTCCGTTATTAACAGCCCCTTGAGTCCAGCTGGTGCTGCTCTTCTGTGTGTGGGTGTGTGGCCACCAGTTATCAACGGGGTTTGGAAACCTTGTAAATGGAGGTGGTCCCTACTGCCCAGTCTCAATGTCCCAAATAATCACACAAAAACTTCTATTAATTACAAACTGTTTGGCCTATAGTTCAGGTTTATTACTAACTGGCTCTTACATCTAAATTAACCCATTTCTATTAATCTGTGTATTGCCACGTGGCTGTGACTTTTGCTGGTCAGCTGGCATTTTGTTTCTTGGGCGAGTGCTCGCATCTCTCTCAGTTCTGCCCCTCCTCATCCAAGTCCTCAGTTTGACTGTTCAACCTAACCCTATCCTGCCTGACTATTGGTCAAACAGCTTTTATTATTAAACAATGGGAATGATGCATATTTATGGTATACAGGAGCATCCTATAGCAAAACCTCTTTTTCCATCTCCCCAAAGGACTCTCCTCCTTCCCTCCCTCCCTCTCTCTCTCTCTCTCTCTCTCTCTCTCTCTCTCTCTCTCTCTCTGCAGCCATCAACTGCCAATAGCTCCTCCAAAGAGGGTGCAGACCTCGGGTAAGGTGAGCACAGCGGTCATGAGCTGATGTGCGCAGAACCCAGTCACACCCAGACGTCAGTGCTTTCCAGCCTCCTCCACACCCTCAGCTCTGGCATTTTTTCTGCCCCCTTTTCTATGCTGTTCCTGAGCCTAGGGAGAGGGCTATGGTGTAGAATAGTCTCTCTATCTGTAATGGGTTTCTCGGGGTTGACGGTAAAAGAGTTAGCCGCCTCTTCCTGCCTCCTTCCCCTGCTGTTCACCTCCCCTTGCGACAGTTTCTGAAGCCCAGGGCAGTTTCTGAAGCTCAGTTCCCCGTCCGCTGATTTTTGTTTTAAACAACTTCACTGTTGTAATCCACATACAGCTTGGCACTTTAAGGTGCACAATTGAGCGGTCCCCTAGCTGTGTTTATTGTCCCAGAAAGAAACCCCCATCCTTTTAACTGTGTCCCTTCCACCTTCTTCCTCCCATCCTACAGAAATGTGGTTTCCTTTCCGTGTCTGTAGGCTTCCTTACTATGAACACGTCACACAAATGAAGCCACATACTTCACGATCTTTCACGACCCTTGTCCTCTTCCAAGTTACAGAGGTTTCCAGGCTCACTCATGCTGTTGCATGCACCAGTTTCCCTTCCTTCTTCAGGCTGGACGTCACTCTGTTTTACAGGAGAGTCCTGTTTCGTGTCCCCATCCATCAGTTACCAGACGTGTGCATTGTTTCTGGCTTGGGGTGACTATGAATGAATCATCTTGGCATAGAGGTCCATGAACACATTTTTATGTAGACACGCATTCTCATTTCTTTTAGTTGTATATCTGGGAATGGGATTTCTGTGTCACAGGTTTAACTTCTAGAAGGAATTCCAGACTGTCTGCATTTTCACTACCAGGGGACAAGAGGCCCAGGGCCAGCTCATCTTCTTGGCCACTGTAATTACCTGACATTTTGATTTTAGCCTTTTCAAAGGGTGTGAAGTGTGATTGTCTATGATCTGTACTTGCGTCTCTTTAATGACCACGACGCCCACCGCCTTTTCATGTGCTTCCTCTTTACACACAGCTTTTCCCTGGAGAAACAGCTATTGCTCATATTTTCATTGTATTGTCTTTAATTATTGAGTTTCATGGGCTTATTATATAGCCGTGATGTGAGTCCATAACCCACAGCTTCATCTTTTCTGGGGTTCTCACGTGTTTTTGCACTTGAGTGATGTGCCCATAGGGCACAAACGAACCAGGAGGAAACATCTCTTGTATGAAAGTGTAATGTAGCATTGTCTTTCAACTGCTGTTAAAGATTGTGTCATGTCTCTTTTCTCTGATAAATCCAACAGAGCTGGGACTGGTCCTCTTCGAATACCTCATTGCACAGGGTGACTTATTTGGCATTGGATTAATGTCTGAACCGCTTAGCTAATTAGTGCGAAACACGAAGCACCTTTATGTAATGGGGCTAGACAGGAAAACAAGAAGTCCAGGCAGATGCTCATCCCGTAGGACCTATGTGGTGGGCTTCCTTGTCCCTTCTCCCGTGCAGGGCGGCTGACTCTGTCAGAGCAGTCATTTCTGTTTTCCTTCACGCAGAAATCTAAAGAGCCCTAAATTGTGAACTAGTGCTGAGCAATTGTATCCCATTCCAGAAGGAGACTTTTGTATGTAGCCCTGCTGAAGTCTGCATTAGAAGGAGGCAAGACTGATAGCAATGGTTAGTGGTGACTGACTCTTTGTGAAAGAAGACGTGACATGATCCAGCAAACCTCCCCAGAGACCCTTGCAATCCCCTGCAGGCATGATGTCCATATTGGTGTCTTAAGCTGTCATTCCAAAGACATTCCTTTCAGATGAGGTATCTGATATTCATTCTCCTTACAGAACCATGTAGTTTAAGAACGCATTGTATAATGATAATTTGCAAATGAGAAGTCTGATCGTTCAGCACCGAGGCAGAGGTAATATGAATATTTGTTTTCACTGTGACGATCTGAGTAATTTTAGGGATTCCTACCCCAAGGAGGACTGAATCAAGAGCAAGTCTTAATAATTTCAAAAGCCCAAGACCTTTGCCTCCATTGGTTGGGCACAAGTAGTGCTTGAGACTGCAAGCGAAGGGGTCAAAGGACTTCAGGCCCCAAGCAGGGCTTCTGAGGATGTTTGTGAAACCTCGAGTCTCCAGGGTCTTCTGTGTAGGCAAAGACAAAGCGTAGGTCCTTCTGGTACCTTCGCTGTGCTGGCTAGGTGCCACTCACAACTCTGCCATGCTCTGACATCGTCTCTCGCTAACTGAGTGCAGGAGAAGTTGCCTGTCATTGCTAAAACTGCCTCTCCATGGAGATCAGTCCCACTCCATCCTGCAGGTTCAGTCCAAGGAACAAACGAGATCTGTGTACCTGGTATCGACTCCCATATGTGGGCAGTTAGGCGTCTCTGCTTGCCCCTCTCTTTCCTCCCCCCCCCCCCGCTCCTTTCCCTCCCAGCAGACTGCGTTCTGCAGTCCAGGCCACTTCTGCACCTGAACTCTGGGGATCTGCTCCTGCGAGGGGACAGAGTCTCAAAGTCCAACTTCTTTCTTGGCCTTGGTGGCCTTGTGGGGAAATGGGATGTGCTCCTATTTTCTAGCGTCGCTCTTGGCACCTGCCTCATCATCCCGACTTCAGCCCTGCTTTCTACCCACTTCCTGCTCACGTTGTAGACCCATCCCTTGGGAGGCACTGTAGGGAATGACAGCCCAGTCAGAAGACTGGCAGGCACTAGACGGATGCATCAACATGACCCAGTTACGAAGAAGATGTCTGCATCTACCAATAACTAGAAAAAGGCAGCTCTCTGGAACAGCGAAGCGTCGGCCTTCACGCTGCTGGTGAAGACACTGGGAAAGCGCATCCTTCTCCATGGCTAGGATCAATGTGAGCTGCCACAAGGTCTCTGGAAAACCATGTGGCAAGCTTTGGTGCGCTTAGCTGTCAGAGTGACCTATTGAGATTAGTAGGTGCCTGCCTTTTCCTTTTCCAAGCCAGCAGGGTGTGCCCGTGGTATCCTTCAGAAATTGAAGTGTACACCTGAAAATTTAGATTTACAAGGATGTTTCCTGAGTATTGTTGGTAAATGAAAAGAGAAATAAAAATTCGTGTGTGTGTGTGCATGCATGTGTGTGTGGTGTGGTGTGTGTGTGTGTGCACGCATGTGTGTGTGTGTGGTATGCGTGTGTGTGGTGTGCGTGTGTGCGCGCGTGTGTGTGCATGTGTGTGTGCGCGTGTGTCTATGATGATGTGAGCGGAAACAATCAAGGGCACTGGTTTCAAGATATAATCACAGGCTATTGAGCATCCGTGACCACAGAAAATAAGAAGCTGAAAATTTCTCTGTCAAACGTGGTACAATTTCATTTATGAAAATCGATATGGTATGTGTGTTTGTGTGTTGTGGGAAACCCTTTCAAAGAGAGGAAAGAAGGAAGCTGGTAGCTAACAATGCTAAAGGCCGCTCATAAACCTGACAGAGGAGAGCTGGACTGCGTGCCGGGGCTGGGGCCGGGGGATGTTTAATAATGGAAAATAAGCTGTGAGGGAGTGAAGTGATGAGGGGAAGAGGGCCTGCTTGCCCTCGGGCCTGGGGGACCTAGCTGCAGCAGGTCACTCTGACCGTGGTTCTGCCTCCAGGTGCTTATCTTTCAAGGCAGGCCAGCCTGACTGATCAAGGTCTGGGGTTTTCTTGTCTAGCACACGAGATTCTTTGGCCTGCCCTGTGCTTCCCAGAAGAGGCCAGGAGCTTAACCTTCTCCAGGACACAGAGACCTGGGAGCAACCTCTTGAAGCGGAGGGAGGAGGGTGCGGCACAGCACAGGGGGCTATGGAT
The DNA here is from genome assembly GCA_004026605.1 of Ondatra zibethicus. Lineage (NCBI taxonomy): Eukaryota > Metazoa > Chordata > Mammalia > Rodentia > Cricetidae > Ondatra > Ondatra zibethicus. The sequence continues at coordinate 54,412 of PVIU01008571.1, forward strand.
ATTTAGTCACATAAAGCGCAGTGGAGGATAAGAGCACCGAACAGAAAACTAGCAGAATATTCTGTTCTCCCATGGCATGGGGGTTCTCTGATGACCTGGAATGAAACGCCAGTCTCTCTTGGATCATGGCGATTGTTTAAATTAAATCATGTGGATCTTTCAAAAGAGATCATTGGGATTCAGAGAGGTGAGACATTCAGAGACAACAGCGCCCGTTGACTCTGACTTCCTGCCTCTCGAAATGGACAAGCCATCAACAGGCCTTGCTTTATTTTTCCCAACACCTGGGTACTTCCTTTCCGGCGCGTCATCTCATGAAGCACGTGTAGAAATAGAATGGTTTATTTTAATTTTTATCTTGTGAGCGTTTTGTTCCCTGGAGGTTGTGAGTCTATAAACAGCCCTGTCTGTAAAGTATCCAATTTTGATTGAAATTGACTGAAAATGTCTGGTGGGAATTTTTAATATAGACTAGACCACTTGCCATATTAATGCTTATCTGTAAGGAAATTTTTTTTTAATCTGAGAATTCTATATAGTTAGAACCGGACAGCAGACATATGGCTGTAATGCCAGGCCCCAATTCTGCACAGGAAGCAAGCATTCTTCTGGGGAAAATGCAGATAATAGATCGGGGGCAAACACATTCTTTTAGTTAAGCTTCTGAAATAACGATTAGGTTTGCAGAGACCAAGAGCCTGCTCATCCAGTGATGTCCCCTGTGTGGTTTCTTACTTTCCCTTTCCACACTTTTGTAGGATGTTGATTTTATCTGTGACAGGGTCCAGCTCCATGGGCTCTGGTCACAAACACGTGACTCTGCTTCATTCTCCTAAAGTGTAACATACTATTTACAAACAGATTAATTTTGTTCTTTGACGATTTCACGTGTGTATATAATGTGTTCTAATTACCCACTCTCCCTCTCTATTCCTTCCTCTCATCCATATCAATGTCCCCATCGCTGTGGTTCCTTTCTAAGACTCACGTCTTCTGTTTTGTGACTGAGTCTAAGTAGGGCCATCTGTGCAGCTCCCAGGGTATGAGCGAGGCTACGATTGGATGCAATGATTCCTGCTCTTCCTGACTCTACCTGCAGTCTAGTAGAGGCCCACTGAGTCCTTCCCCTGCCCCTTCCTTATGGAAATGTTTTTCTGAGAGATGGGTTTTTAAAAGTTTGCCTTTACAAATCAAACTTTCCCTGACCCTGTTGTAACCAAATTGCTAGTGAGCTTTGAAGTCATTGTAACTATGTCCTCACTCTGCTGAAGTACAGTAGACTCAACCTGTTGAGAACTGTCTGACCTCTAAGCGAAACACTGTAATAAATATTACTCTGCTGTGGCCTGCCAATGTAATTCACCCCTACAAGCTCAGCGGAAGAGCCAATCTCCATTGTACCACGTTTCCTACTTTTCATTTGTGACCCATTCATGCCCCTGACTCAGAACAGTGTGGTGAGTGTGAGACGTGGTGTTTGGGTCTGAGACACTCACTGAAAACAGAGAGATGCCAAAAACACACGTAGGTGTAAAGTGACGGCAGCTGATGGTGGCTTTGGGTCTTGTTCTGAGATGGTAAGGATAGGCAGACATTTTTCTCCCTTTCACAGAGTCCTGTGAAAGACTAAGACAGAGGCTCCTCGGCCCTTTGTTGGAATGTTTGCTGTGCTGATCACTGTAGAGTCTGGACAGCATTGGTCCAAGACAATTTGAAATCAGACTTCTTTTCGAGGTCAGCAGCAGAAACTCTGAAGACATCGGGCACACTCTTGGATCGATGATACCAAGAGTCAGTCTTTCTTCTTTGTGCAGCATCCCCACGGTACCTGACTGTTGATGGGTCCATTCTCGTGCAGACCCAGTGCAAGCGTCTGCAGCTGCTGTGAGCTTGTGGCAATGGCCTTGCCCAGGTGACGTTTGCAGCCTTCCCTTCTGTTGGCTCTTACCTTCTTTCCATCTTCCCTCCTGTGGTGGTTCTGAGACTGGGAGGGGATGGTGTCGTTATTATTTACAGAGGAGAACTCATCTATCACTTATTCCTAGCACCTTGAGCAGCCATGAACCCCTGTGTTCACCACTGTTTGGTGGAAAGAGAAACTTCCCTGACAATGGCATGGAGGTCAGCTCACAGTTTATAATATTATTTTATGAGATGCTTCAGATAATCTGTGCATGGCAATCACTTGCTATATGAGGAAATGCCATTATGATCGTTAATTTATTTGGTCATGACAGCTAGGTTATGTTCTTGTGACAAATAATTCTGAAATCTCAGTAGCTTAACCCAATAGAAGTTAGTGATGCTCACAAGAACCTGATGTTCAGTGTTGGGGTACCCACAACCCATGAGTAGAAGGGACTATGACTTGTAAGGCATTGTCTTTCAACAAGACTGCCGTGGGATGGTCTTTCTGTACGCTCTGATACGTGCTGCTCTCATTGTTTGATAAATAAAGCTGCTTCGGCCTGTGGCAAGGCAGGATAGAGTCAGGTGGGAGATCCAAGCAGAGACACAGGAGAAGAGCAGAATCTGGGAGACTCCAGCCAACCGCTGAGAAAGCAAGACATGTAGAAAATGAGGTAAAACACCACAACCATGTGGCAACACATAGACTAATAGTGATTATTTTAGAAATGGCTGCCAGGCTGCGTAGGACAGAAAAGCCTCCAGATATACATGGCGTACCAACGTGAGACTCTCAAATTTCCATACGGCCTGAGAAAGCTTTTTTTAAAAAGCGTTCTAGAACACATGAACAGAGCCAAAACAGCTTGCTTCCTAGTTGTGTTTCAGAGATGCCGCAGCATGCTGGCTTGAGTACCACCATGGTGCACAGAGGTGTCTCCAAGATGCACAGTGTGCTATGTGGTGATTTAGTCTTTGCTCATACAGACAAAAAAGGCTAAAAGATATGCAGTAAAAGAGGTCCAGACAGAAAAGCCTCTAATAGTTTTTAAAAATAAAATAAAGTCTTTAAAGAGACAGTAAAAGTAATATAAAAGAAAAAAACCATGTAAAGATGGAAAATATATAGGGACTCTAGATCCTATATGTTGTTGTGTTGATTTTAAATTTTTTGATGGCATATGGACAAGAGGCAGCTGCTGGGAGACATGGGATTAAAAGAGAGACTGATAAAATATACCAATGTAAATATTTTAAAAATGCCTTAATTAGAAAACACAAGTCAAAAAATATATTTATAAAATGGAACTTAAAAGATGCATTACACTGAACAAGTGGTTTTGCTTTTTCTTCCACAGAAAACAAGAGGCAATGGATTTGTTCCAGGTTAAGATGGATCAGGTTGATCAAGGGAGACCTCCTGAAGCTTGACAGGTGATAGCTATCAACAAAGGTTATAATTGGTCCTCCCAGGACTTGGCCATTATCTCAAATTTTCTCAGGGATCCTAAAGACAACTTCATCCACAGACAGCAGGAAGTAGTTTGGAGAAAACAATGTCCACATACCTAAGAGTTTGGGGGTATGGATAGTTTTTGATTATTTGGTGGGTAATTGATATTTGGTATATTTAGGGGAATATAGGAATATAGGATAAAAAGACAGCTTTTAATATCAGATATTTTGCATTGGCATGAATTTTGGTATAATGATACAAATTTAAAGTTAATTTTGTTACACTGTATATATATTTCTATTCCTGTTTAAAGGATTTTTGTATGTTGGCCCAAATTAAGGCTATTGTCATTATACTACACATCTGTTTCTATTTCTGTTTAAGTTATTACCTATATAGCTCATACCTATATAGCTTGCTTAAATTATGCAATATGAAGTTTTAGTCCTTAAAAGAAATTCAGGATAATAAAGAAATACAAGCTAATAGTCATCCATATCTTTCAAACTTATAGTCATGTTAGTTAGATTTTTCAAGGTAAGGTAATACAGAGGTATATTTCATATATATATATATATATAAAATCTTCAAACACTTCAAAGGCCTACAGAATATGGCATTTAAAATGTTTTAATACCTTAGACTTTTTTCAACGTGAAATGTGTCTGCTCCTGGCAGCACTAATTATTTCAAAAGGGATGATGGGCATGGAAGAAACTCATTATGGAGTTTGTTTACAAGTGGCAAGGCTAGCCATTTGGGCAAGAAACTGCTTTTGCTTGGACTGCTTGATAGTATGCTGTATAAACTGGACATGCAGGACCCACAGAAAAGTGAACACTAAACTTTGTCAAAACAAGTCAGGATTGTCTTTCAGGTTCCTGCTTCACAGAAGAAGCTGCCTGACATTCTGCAGGGCACAGAGGAAAGCAACTGATGAACTTTGCCAATATAGGTGGGACAGTCCTTCAAATTTCCTACTTCACTGAAAAGTCTGCCAGACACTCTGGGCCTGTATCCAGAAGATGGATGACCTAATGTTGCAAAAGAACTTTGGGTGACTGTCCAGGCAGTGAGATGTCTCTGCCATTTCTAGAGTTTTTGAAGTTGCTTACAATGTACTTCCTGTTTTCTCAGGTGTTATTATATCCTTCTGGGGTCTTTGATGGAGTTGAAGACTAGATAATTATAATTATAGTTCTCCTTAGCTTTGATAAAAGATAAATTAGATATAAAACTTTAGACTCACAAAGATAGGATAGATGATATTTTCTTTAATTTTACCAAATACAAATAGACTAGATGTTGTAACTGTTATTTTTGCTTGATAATTGTTTTGTTATAAAACCTTTCTTTTTGATTAGGTAGAAAGGGGGAAATGCTGTGGGATGGTCTTTCTGTATATTGAGAATGTGTTGTTCTCATTGGTTGATGAATAAAGCTACTTTGGCCTATGGCAAGGCAGGATAGAGGCAGTTGGGAAATCCAAGCAGAGACACAGGAGAAGAGGGGCAGAGTCTGGGAGACTCCAGCAGCTGCTGAGGAGCAAGACATGTATAAAATGAGGTAATGCCACATCCATGTGGCAATACATAGATTAGTAGAAATAGGTTAATTTAAGTTGTAAGAGCTAGCTAATAATAAGCCTGAGTCATAGGCCAAACATTTATAAGTAATATTAAGCCTGAGTGGTTATTCAGGAACTGGCTGGCAGGAGAGAAACCTCTAGCTACATGAGACATCCAGTGTGACCATGGCAAAGGCAGAGAAAGGAGATTCACCGACTCCCAAGTGCTTTGAAATGACAATGGTGTATCATACATGCTCTGTCCTGCTTGCCAAATGAAACTATAAGGATAACCTTATAAGGAGAGGAATGTGAGGGTTTAGGGAGCCTCATGGATTCTGTGGGCACTGATCCTCTCTGTAGCTCTTGGCTTTTAGGAAACTTAAATGTGAATTAAAAGCAACGCAACATTTCCCACCTAAAAATATTATTTATTATTATTAGTTTGTGTGCATTATGTGAAGTGGTATGTGTGTGTGTGTGTGTGTGTGTGTGTGTGTGTGTATGAGAGAGGGGGCATATGTGTTACAGCATATGTGTCAAGGACGACTATGCAGACTCAGTAATTTCCTTCTGCCTTTAATGTGGGTTCTGGGGATCAAACTTAGCCTGTTGAACTTTTGTAACAAATGCTTTACATGTAGATCACCTCGTTGGCCCAATACCCCACTTTTAACCTTGCTGGCCCAACACTCCACTTTCAACTACCTCATTTTTACCAGTCCTACAAGGAACTTTGCAGGGGAAAATTTGTTTCATAGCCAAACAGAGTTTGGAAATGGTGTGCACTCTATATGTCTTATTAAGTCTGCGATGCACAATTTATTAAAAGTTTTGAAAAGCACAGCATTTAGGAGACCTAGACAAATGCAGAAGATTGGAAATTGGCCATGAATCTAATTTACTAACTGACTTGATGGACATTTAAAAACACCTACAATTTTCCAGATATTGAGGGAGACTTGGGGAAATTAGCTAAGATCTTATCATTGTCTATAGGAGATAAATCACAGGGGAGGGAGTTTAAGGCAATTCTCTATGTGCTGCACCTACCACAGGAGACAGATATTTTCCTGTCAACGAGCACATCTTTTTATGTCGAAGTGAAAAATCTTATTCTTCACTCAGGCACACTTGGCATGACTCTGCAATCAGCCCTACAGTAAGCTTCCAGTTTCCAAAGGCAATGGTACCAGTTTCCAAAGGCAATGGTACCAGTTTCCTTTCTTGTAGTTAAATTTGCTTTTTATATTATGTGTATATATGCTTTGACTACACGTGTCCTATTCATATGCAGTGCCCACGAGGGCCAGAAGAGGGCGTTGGATCCACTGGAACTGGAGTTAGAGATGTTTGTGAGCTGCCATGTGAGTGCTGGGAATCGAACCCAGATCCTCTGGAAGAGCAGCCAGTGCCCTCAACCACTGAGCCACCTCTCCAGCCCTCCTTGTGTTACCTTTTACTTCCTATTTGAAATGCTTTTCTGTCTTATGTTGGATGGGTCTAGCCCAGTAACCCACCACCTACAGCACTAGCAAAGTTGAACTGTTAGAGGTTTTGAACACATTTAACTATGTAGTGTTGCTTGGGGGAAGAACTTGTCTCAGTTTGTGGGAAATCAGCTTGTGGGAAATCAGCTCCTCTTTCCAGTGTAAGGCGCCCCAGTGAGCAGCTCATGGTTGGCTCCTGTTAACCCTGGTGAGGACCAGCATTGCCCAGGCCCCAGGCAGCGCAATCAGGATTCAGGCGCAGCTCTTCCCTGAACCCTCAGCTTCCCTGCTTGCATTCAGATGCTTTACTCCTGAGCTATATCCTCAAGCAGCCTGCTTTCTGAATCCTCCTGCAGACTTAACCAATACCACCATGTGGACCTTGTCTTCAGGCCTTGGAAGGAGTGAAGATGAGCTAGATTCTAGTCTTTTCTGTGGCCCCTATCCAGTTAAATCCTCTAGTGCCCTTCTGGAATAGCCAGATGCCTGCTGCAAGGCCGCTCAGAGTGGACCGTGTCTGGGTTGGCGGTCAGGCCTGGGTAGTGCTCGCTTTCCTAACAGGATTATATTTTCCCCTCTCTGTTGCTGTTTTTCTTTCCGTTCCTTTCTTGAGAAGGGATCCCCCACCTCCCTGTAACAGCATATATTATTTGAGCAGGACAACTGGCGGCAACGTACTTTTCAGTAGAGGGAAAGTCAGTTTGACAGATGAACATGCTGCCCAATTAAAGGATTAGCATCACGTCTCCTGAACCCTACTGCGAGCTCAGGACCCTTGTGCTGACTTGTTTATGATAAAATTATTTGTGGTCATTTTGGAGGGAATGCGTGGAGGGTGTCGGGTTTGAAATTTTAGCCTCAGAGGCAAGTGGGAAATGACACCCACACAGTGTGAGCAGTCGCACATACCTGAGCTGTCTCCAGCTTGCCAAACCCAGGTGTTTCCTTCCCCTTGTGAAACAAACGTCTCTCTCTTACCCCTTCCTTTGTTTTCTGTGGGGGGAACATTCCAGCTCCCACTGAATCTTAAGGTGACCCGAGTCACCAGATGGGCTGCTCAGTCATGTTAGAGGATAGGTGGTAGGCTGCAGGAGGCTGACTGGAGGTTTGGGAGGCCGAGGCTGGCCTAAAGGATTGTGTAGGAGGCTACAGCACCCAGTTCTCACTCCTGTCTGCTGTTTTGGTGCCGTTTTCTGGTTTCCATGGAAGCAGAGATGACTGGGATGGGGCGCTTCATACATTGGCTTCATGGAGACCTTTGGTGAAGAAGGTGGTGGTGTTTGTCTTAAGAGGAGGCTCAGATGGGGTCTCCCTCTCCGTAGGCTGTGGGAGGTCATTTTCCTTCTTGAGACCTGGGCAGTTCTGCTGCAGCCGGGAAGCAGCTGAGCTGGACTGTGTACCTGGTGCACCCTGTGTTGGTTGGCTTTCCATGACTGTGACAACTGTCTGAGTTGACAAAAATGCACATCGGGAAGACAAGAAAGCATCATCAGTAGCTGGCGCTGGTCAGGCTGGACAGACACGTAGAAGAATGGAAACGAGACTTTCTCTTTTCAAAGGACTCTATGGCAATTAGGCCAAAAGTAGCACAAGACCTGATACCCCAAATCTATTGAAGGAGGAAGTAAGGTGTATGCTTCAACTCATGGGCACTCAAAAAGACCTCACTGAACAGGAGCTCGTGGTGCAGATGTTTAGACCAGCAGCTGACAAAGGGCACTTCATGGAGCCAGAACACTTCTGTGTATCATTTGGCTGAAGAGGAAGTCTACATAATGGGGAGAATTCTTTACCAGGTATACATCTGATGGAGGGTTAGTGTCTAGAATATACAGAGAACTAAAGAAAAAATAAAATATAAGAAAACAACTCCATTAAAAATTGGAGTGTGCAGCTAAAGAGAAATGTCTCCAAAGGAAAAGATCCCAATAGCTAAGACACACTTTTTAAAAATGTTTGACATCCTTAGCCTTCAGGAAAACTCCAGTTAAAACTACTTTGAGATTTCCTCTTACCCCAGCCACAATGACTAAGAGAAAACAAAGAAACAGACAAATGTCACCCAGTGTGGTGGCCATGCCTTTAATCATAGTACTTGAGATGCAGCTGGATCTCTGTGAGTTCCAGTCCAGCCAGGGCGACATAGAGAGACCTTGTCTCAAACTACTACAGAAGACCCAGAACAAGTTACAGCAAATTCTGGTATGGATAAAGGGGAACACTAGTCCCTGCTGGGGGGATTGCAAACTGGAGCAGCCGCTGTAGACAGCCAGCATAGCCCTCTCGGGCACACGCCCAGGGGACTGGCAGTCTGCTACAGGAACACCTGCTTCTCCATGCTCACTGTCACTCTGCTTACAATAGCCGAGGAGTCGGAACAGCCTGGACGTGTGTCTGAAGAATGGGTAATGAGAATGTGGTTCATATACCCTATGGATTACCAGTCACTTGTAATGAAAAATGATGTTATAAAATTACCAGGAAAATGGATGCACGCCATCATTCTGAATATGGTAACCCAGACCCAGAAAAACAAATCCTAAGTGCTCTTTCTCACACATGGATGGCATCTTTGGATATTTACCTGTGTGTGCTTAAATAGGAGTACCGAGAGAAGGCAGATGGGAGGGCAGGGTTAGAGGGGGAGTGTAGGGAGAGGTGACTAACACTAAAGAACCTTAAAAATTCCATTTGGAGGCCCGCTTCTGTGGCGGAAGCTTCCTAAGTTAAACACAGACATAGATAAAGAGTTTAAATGGAATCGCCCTATCACAGAGGGGCAACTATTCCCACAGGCACCATAGGCTATCAGGTGAAAAGTCCAGAGCAAGGTATAGGTTATCTTTTCTCAAGTTGGTAGTCAGTGGTGTTCCATTGATCCCTCCCCAAACCAATAGGCAGTTGCCAGGGCTCTTGGCTGCCCTCTGGAACTTGAGGGTAAGACCCCATTGCTGAAAAATACTACGTGCTCCAGTCATAAGACGTGAAGAGATCAAGCTGGTACCAACACTGAAGCTTCATCCCTATTGACTAACTTTCATGGTGACGGAAGGTGTGACTCCTGCTATCGGCAAAGGAAAGTTAGCAACGGTCTCACTCAGCTGTGAGCCCTGTGAGTGGTCATAAGAGCTGGCTTGGCAATAGTGGCACAACTATGGGAGCAACCAACCACTTTCTGATTGGGCCTAAGGCCTGCTCTGTGAGACAGAAGTCATCATGCCTGGTAGTGTTAAACTGGGCCAAAGATCTGTGGGTCTTAGGGTCCCAGTGCTTTATTCTGCCAAATGGGCACAGTAATAAACTGCACCCTGAATTATTATCTTTATACCCATAGATTAGCAAACCTCTTGGCCATCAGAGAAGCCTCTCTAGCAGCAGACTATGAAAGACTATGAAAGCTGTGTTCTTACTGGTGTCTGGGTGTCACTACCAGATTCCGCAGTCTATTGACAGGCATTACGAAAGGTGCATGGATTCCGCAGTTGATTGACAGGCATTACGAAAGGTGCATGGATTCTGCAGTTCTGTGCTTCAGGCTCTCTCTTCTGTGTTCAGAGACGTCTGTCGCACGGCTCCCAGAGTGACAGACCGGGGACAAAGTACAGGCTTGATCTTCAGTCAGTGCTGGCAGACTTGCAAGGACTCCCAAAATATTCATACCAAGGAGTAGGTGTGGTTTGGCCTTTGTGCTTACTCCCTTCTCCAACTGAGTGCTTTGAGGTTGTCCTGGCTCCAGCTTTTACTGGTGAGTGATTCTGAGCACTCACTGAAACCCCTGTGCAGAGCGGTCTCTATGTATTAAATGGGGACAACAGAAATGCCCTCCTCAAGAGTCACCCTGAGGACGTGCAAAGGCTTGCAGCTGGCATAAAACACGCTCAGCAGGCATGGCTGTCACGAATACCTGAGTGAGTCTGCCTGTCTGGAGTTGTGCGCGACTGAGCAGTGTAGAGGAAATGTCAGAGGATGCCTGGAAGTTCGTCAGCCCTAACTACTTAGTGTCAAATAGGGGCAGGGAGCCTGGAATGTGATAGAGGCGGGGAGAAAAAGATGAGAGGCGGAATGGTTAAGCCTGCTGCCGACTCCCAAACCCCTAAACAGCTTGCTGGATGACTAAACAGACGACAGCCTGTGTGATAGCTAATCTTGGTTATCAAATGGATACACTTGAGAAAAGGGAGCCACAGTTGACAAATGGCCTATGTCAGATTGGCCTGTGGGCATGACCGTGGGGGCATTCTCTTGAATGCTAACTGATGTGGGTGAGTCTAGTCCACTATGGGTGCTTCCATTCCTAGGCAGGTTGTCCAAAACTGCATGAGAGAAATAGCCCAACACGAGCTTGAAAGCAAGCCAGTAAGTGGTGTCTCTGCTTCCCTGGCTCTGCTTCCGTTCCTGACTCCCCTCAATGCCAGAGTGTGACCTGGAAGCTGGAAGCTGATCCTTTCCTCCCCGTGTTGCTTTGGTCATGGTCTTTCTAACAGCAACCGAATGGAGCTAGGACAACCTATGAGCAGAAGGAGAGTGTGGAGGGGGAGGCACTGTGAGCAGAAACAGGGATGCTTCCCAGTAGAAAACCCGAGCTAGACGGAGTTATGGGCTATCAGGTCCACAGTAGGCAATGCAACTATAAAGGTGTAGCAGGAAGGGATAGCCAAGGAAGTCCCAGAGGTGGTGAGTTGTTGAAGGTCAGAGGAGCCACAGAATAACCCCAAAGAGTTTGTTTTTGTCTGAGAAGAAACAGACAAGAGAGGGGGGAACAAACCACCATTTCTTGGCCCGAGCAGCAGAAATAGCAATTTATGGTTCACACTTTTTTTTTATCGTTATTTTCTTCTGTATTGTAGTTTGTGTCTTAATGAACTAGTCAATATCTTCTAGTTGATGTGAGATGAAATGTGTGTATTGCTAAGAGCTGTGTTTATAGGCAGGTAAGTGCACACACAGAACCACAGATAACTAGTATGTATGTAAAATGGCTGCTGTGAGCTAAAGAGAAGGTTCCAGTAAGAGGCCGTGGCCTGCCAGCTCAGCAGGTTTCCTCCTGTTCCCTGTCCAGACAGATGGAGGCAGGAAGGATTAATTCTGACGGTGCCCTCTACATATCTGAGTGATTAATTCTGATGGTTGACAGTTCTAGGCCCAACCGTTTGCAGTCCGGAAATTTTGGCAGGGATTTTATTTTTGAGGCCTTAAGTAACCAAGTATTTGCTGGAAGGGCTCTTTGGTACCTTGTTTAAATTAAGTAAGAGATTTTTGGAGAGTCATCTACCCAGAGGGGAGCTTAGAGTTTCAAAGAGTCCCTCCCTAGCAACAACAACAAAACAATACAAATGTGACCTTCCAATTAATTAGGAAAATAAGCCCTGTGGGTAGCTCTGGACCCAGTCTTAGAGAGCAGGTGCCGGATGAATCTGTCTTCTGTATCTCCTCCAGCCTCCTGTACTGTGGAACTGCCCCTTTTGCCCAGAGAACTCCTCAGACTACTGGGTCTAAAAAATGCAAATATCCCCAGGAGAAGCTCAGGGAAGACAGCTATAGACATTTGTACTGCGGAGAACAGAAGGCAGAGAAAAGGGACTGTGAATTCGAGGACAGAGGGAGGGACCATTGGAAGGGCAGGCGCAGGCTGGGAAAGAAATTAAGCCCTGGAGTCTTGCCAGGGCAGACCATAAAAAGACACTGAGCCTCTGCAGAGACACACAAAGGGGTTTTATCAATCAGCTTCTTTTGGTTTCCAGTGGCAAAACCCCCGTTCATTCAGGCTGAAGGAGAAAGGAGAGTCTAATGATTCCTGATTGAAAAGGCCCATCCGTGGTAGATTGGGGTGGAGTTTCAGGCATGGCTTGATCCAGGGGTCAAAAGATACTTTCAAAACCTGGTTTTCTCTGCATTTAGATCAGTGATTCTCAACCTGTAGGTCACAACTCCTTTGGGAAACCTGTATCTCCAAAAATATTTACATTGCAATTCATAACCATAGAAAAATTAAAGTTATAAAAGTAGCAATGAAAATAATTTTGTGGTTGGGGTCACGGCAACATGAGGAACTGTATTAAAGGGCTGCAGTGTTAGGAAGGTTGAGAACCACTTACTTAGATGGACTTTTCTCCTTCCAGTGTCCCTTTCTGTGGGACACCTGCTGTCGTCTCCTGTTGGGGTCCCTTTCTGAAGGACATCCTACCATATCATTTTCCACGTGCAATACAGCTTTCTTCTTCGCCCTAGCTGTTGCAAGCCACAGCTTATGGTGTAAGCTCTGATTGACCAGGGTTGGAGTGGTGGCCTCCTGAGGCAGCAGTGGGCCAAGCTGGAGGTCACAAGATGGAGGTGGGTCAGCTCCACAGGTAACTCCTTCTGGGGTAGTGGGCTGGTGTTTGGAGAAGAAATGAAAACAGATGATGGCGATCCAGCCATCTTATCTTCCATAGCCTCGGCCGAGACCAGTGCAAAGCGGACTGTGGGGCAGAGCTGCTGGGCACCACGGAGGTCTAATAACTGTGACAGAGAGGGGCTGGACACCAGACATCCGGTGGGGGGCAAATGCAAGAATGACCAGTCTTGTGACATCTCTATGTCAATTTTATCACAGAAATGTATATGTGAGTGTGCACACGTGTGCAACTGTACAGAGGTGCCACAAGCTGTGTGAGCGAACAGTGAGTGTGCACGCCATAGTTTCTCTGTGGACCTTCAGTCCGGGGCTCAATGGTCATTAAAGATGCTCAACTCTTGTAACACTGGCTGAGTGTGAGATAACTCCATTTGGCTGCAAGTGTGTGGGGTACATCCCAATCCACCCACCGTCAGCTGAGACTCTGTAAACAAAGAGTGCACTCGAGCCGGGCCTGGTGGTGAGTGTTAGCACTTGGGTTGCTGAGGCAGGAGGACCGCGATCAGCCTGAGCTACACAGCTACACCATGTCAGAAAGAAGGGGGTGGGGAGACGGAGAGAGAGAGAGAGACAGAGAGAGACAGAAACAGAGAGAGAGAGAGAGGGAAAGAGAGAGGGAGAGACAGAGACAGAAAGAGCGAGGGAAGGAGAGGGAGAGGGAGGGAGGGAGACTGCATTGTGTCTAACTCACCTGGCTAACAGCCCCGGCAGCCTGGCCTGGCTTAAATGGGCCAAAGCGAGCTTGCAAGTGAGCAAGTGAGAGAGACTGACACAGACACAGAGAGGGAGGGGCAGATCTGAACTCTTTCTCATGTCTCGGGCTGTGAACAGGTGTTTGGGTCACCTGCAGTTCACTATACACATAAATGAATCTCATGGAAGACTGGGCCCTCGCTCCAGGCTCACCCTTCAGCACTCTAGGAGGTGTGTGTGTGTGTGTGTCTGTGTGTGTGCACGCACACACATTCAAATGTGCAGGTATATGTGCTTGCACGGTGTATGCACATATGTGTATATGCTCAAGTGTGGGTGGTATCTGTGTGTGAACATCCACATGTGCATGCTCTCCTCTCTATTCTCATCTTTGTTTCTGAGGTCTGAAGGCCGCCATTTGGTTCTGCCTAGACTGGAGGGCCAGACAGTTTCTGAGATCGGCCCCTCTCCTCCAGTGCTTTGCTTGCTGATACGTGCCTCCAGGCCTGGCTCCTGTGTTGATCCCGAGGATCTGAACCTCATGCTTGCTCAGTGAGCACTGCACCCACGGAGCCACTCCCCTAGCCCCTGTGACCCTCTTTTTAAAGAAATACTCTGGCAATCCTCATAGAAAGCAGTTGGACACTTACTTAATGGCAGAGCACGCATAGGTCCCGGGTTTCTTTCACAGCACCAAGGCTCATGGAAATAGAACAAAACAATAACAAAAACCCAATCCAGACCAAAGGAATGCATGAAGTCTAACACTGGGAAGCAGATAAGGGACTTTGGACAGTCTGAGGAAGCTCCTTCATGAGAGCCCAGAGGCCAGGACTAGCCTCTGGTGTCCGAAGGCCTGAGCTCGGCTCTCAGTCATTTGCCATCTCCTTCCTGGTTTCTTGGCCTCCCCTGGCTTTGGAAGCTGGAGGACACAGTTGTTCCAGCTAGGACTGAGAAGAAATCTGTTCCCACATTTTCTGAGGGACCTTTGGCTCCTTAACTTCCTTTCATGGTCCCCTCTGTGTTCTCTCCCTTGGCAGGGAGGGCTGTGGCATCTGTACGACTGTCTGGCTGGGCCAGTATTATCTCAGGCTGACATTAGTCCTTGTGGGAATGCAGCTCGAGAAGGCTACCTTTGCTGAAGCCATCAAAGAAACACGATACTTATGATAGAATGCCCAAAGTACAGCATGTCTTCAAGGCTGCCTTGTGAAAGCAACAGTTGGTGATGGGCTGAGCCCAGGGAAGTCCAGAGAGCCGAAGAACGCATGGCAGACTCTTGTCCCTTTCCCGCATTCTCCATTTTCCCACAGCAAGCTTGGTATGTGAACACAGGCAGCACCCAGGGTGTATAATCGCTCTCAGCTTAATGGTCTTCAGGGGCTGACATTGCTTTGAAAACAGGTCCCTCTCCCTAGGTGGTGGACAAGAGCTGAAAGCAGGTTCAAGCTTGGGAATAGAGTTTGCCTCGTCTACATCCATGCGTGTCTGTCGGTGGCCAAAGATACTCTGCCCAGAGACTGCTAAAGAGACCCGAGATGAAGGGCTGAGCTCCCCAGAACCTGGGAAGCCCTTGAAGTTAATGATGCTTATGACAAAATGCTGACAAAGATTGCAGGGATGAAAGGCAGAAGGGTCCGCCTTGCCGGTGTTCTCAATCTCCTGCTCCCCGCTGGCCATCCCCCTGAAAGTCAAACAGTAGTGCATGACAGACAGAATTTAAGTAATCTTATTGTTATTCTCCAGCCCGACTTTTAATTAAAGCGGTCTATGCTGGATTACCAGGACGAGGTCAGATCTCTACAGCAAATGATTCACAGGTGAAAGAACACTAAACCAAGAAGCTCTGGTCCTCCCCCATTGGCTCTACCGTGCTGACTCTTCCTGCTGTTCCTCTTTGTTTGTGCTAATGCCAATCACCCACACGTGTCCTTCAGTCAAATGGCCACCAAAAACTGGTGAGCTGGATTTCCTGCGAATTATTTCCAGGCTTGAGGAATCAGTTGCACAAGTGACCAGTGGTTCTGATGGAGACTCAGGGAGTTTGCACCACAAGGTTGTGAAGGAAATCTGAGAGCAGAGACCATGACAGGTTGGGCTTCCTGGCAGACAGAGCGCCCTCGGTCGAGTGTGGTGCATAGGATGTTTACTATGGAGTGCCCCCGAGCAAGGAGAAACCACAGGGATGAGCACACTTGTCTTTCAGAGGCTTTGGCAATAAAAGGATGTGGCGCATTCTGAATGTGTCCGGCTGAGATGGAGTAGTGAGTACCTGTGCCTGCCCCCAGAAGGGTCTGCCCTTGGAGAAGATGCCTCTGTAGCAGAGTCGGTGTGGAAAGGGGCTGGCAGCGAGTGAGGGTTTTGTGCTGGTAGTCACTCCAGTGGCGGGGTTTGGTGGTTTGATTGAGAATGCACTCCATTGGCTCGGATGTTTGACTATTTGGTAGAGATTTTCTTTGGGCAGTTTTAGGCGTGGTCTTGCTGGACCACACATGTCACAGGAGGCAGGCCGTGAGAGTTTACAGACTCATGCGATTCCCAGTTTGCTCTGTTTCCTGCTTCTGTTCGAGACGTGAGTTCTCAGCTGTGACTGCCACCGTGGCTGCTATCTGCTGCTACGATTCCCTGCCATGAGGGACTATGAGCCCTCTGTGACCACAAACCCCAATACACCCTCCCTTCCTCCCTTCTGTAAGTTATCTTGGTTGTGTCTCTAATCACAGTGGTAGAAAAGTAGCTAGTACCCCAGGGCAGACGGCCTGCCAGGGAAGGAGCCTCACTGAGCGTCTTTGTGTGTGCCATAGGTGTTTTGTGAGTCAGTGACACATCCTTTCAAGGAGTACATAATGATCCGGTGTCATTGCCCATTGCAGCGCACCCCACCCTCCCCCACCGATTCTTACTCCCCTAGTTTGCAATCGTAGTCCCTGCTTCCTTCCAAGGATGTTCGCCTCCAGCGTTGAGCAAAGAGAACACAGGCTGTTCATAGCCGGAACAGCATCTGGCACTCTCACACACAGGAGCTGGTTTGAGAGTTGACTTCCAAGCACCACTAGAACATTTATACGCGTTTCTGAGGCCCTGGTAGTACAGACAGCCTCCCTGTTACAAAGGCCCTTCACCCTTTCTGCATATTGTAGCCTCCTCCAAAGAGAAGGATCGGAAATAAGGTGGATCCCACAGGGGCCACATGTGTCTTCTGAAGCCCGACTAGACCACCTCTCTGAAAGCAGCCCGCACACCTGTCTAGGGGCTTTTGAAAAGCTATTGTTTCCTTTGCTTTGCTCCCAGGCTTTTGGCCTACTCATTAAGGGCCATGTGCCCGAACTCAATGCCGTGTACTCTTTTTCCAAGGCAGACCAGGAAATGTCTGCACTACCCATGACTCGTGGGTCTGCGGGAAAGATCTCTGGGCACAGTGGCACCGGCCCTGGCTGTGGCAGGATGGGAAATGACAACCACATTGTGTTTGCTGGTGAGGGTTTAGTTGGAACTCATCCGACATCAGATCAGGTGGGAGTCTTGGTCCTGGTGACAACCCTAACTCCACCTGATCAGACTTCCTCTCAGTCAGGCTGGTTGCTAAGCCCTTGGTCCTGCTGCTTCCTTCAGACCACTTTGAAGTGTGATGTTTCGTGGCTCATCCTTGGACATTAACCAGCAGCATTGCACACAGGCCTTCCCATTGAGCGCTTGCTGTGGGATGTTGGGTGGTTCTGAGGTAATTTGTAACCAATCGGGAAGAGCCCTCCACTGTTTTAAAAACAGACAAGCCTCTGAGAACTTTCCCAAGTTCCCCAAGGGAAATAATCTCAGCTTATGGTCACCTGGTTGTCACAGGCACTTTCCTTGCACAGGCTTTAATGCCGCTGTTGGTTACTTTGCAGGCACAAAGGCTTTCTGGGAAGGAAGACACTTCTCCAGTCGGTTGGAACAGACTTTAACTGAGGTTTCTAGGGTTCTCTGGCTTTTCTGTTGTCTTAATCATCATGCAGTAGGAGTTAAAAAACAAAAGCTATAATTAAATTTGAGCCCATTTTTGGGGAACATCTGGGGAACTCTGCTGAAATCGAAGTAGGAGAAGTGAGCAGCTTGTGCTGCTTCCTGTTCACTGACATCAGTTAGAAATGTGTGCTCTTTTATTCCAAGTGGTGATTAAGATTCATGAGGTGTGCATGCATGTGTGTGTGGGTGTGTTTGTGTGTATATTCAAGTACATTTGGATAGTTCTCAGCCTCAGAAAAACCGTGATGGAAATGAAATATAGTTTTAATTAGAGTGGCCTTTTACAGTAAGAGAAGGAAGAGTTTGTATATGTATATGTTTACTTCAAGAGATTATTCAAAATTTAAAAATATTTATTTTATGCATATGAGTGTTTTTTATGCATGTATGTATGTGTGCCACATGCTTGCCTGCTGTCCAAGGAGGTCTTAAGAAGGCACAGAGTGCCCGGAACTGTAGTCACAAGTGGTTATAAACTGGGTGCTGAACCAGGTTCTCTGCAAGAGAAACAAGTGCTCTTATCCTCTGAGCATCTCTTCCATGGTTGTTTTAGATGAAGATATTTTATTCCAGGTCAGATGTGATGTTATTCATATTCCATTCAGAGACTTGTCTAAAAGCAAAGCATACTGTATGCAGCCAGCTTTCCTAAGTGGGATGAAGAATGGGCAGGAGGTTTGACTTCACTTCATGTGCAGCCTGGGATGAGAGAATTCTAAGGCAGGTTTCTTGTTCTTTCCTGATTTGTAAGGCCCCGTGTCCTGGGGAAAACCTGGCTCTGGGCACAGGGAGTGAGGAGGAGGCCTCTCCCTTACAGATGCTGTTGTCAAATGAAATACAGGATGCTGGGCTGGAGAGATGGCTCAGTAGTTAAGAGTTCTTGCTGGGCAACCACAAGGACCCCAGTTTAGATCCCCGCACCCATGTTAAGGCCAGGTGAGGACTTGATGTGCCTGTAACCCCAGGGTGCTGAGGACCAGAGACAGAGATCATTGGGACTTGTTGGCTGCCAATGTAGCACAAAACCATGAACTCCAGGTTCAGGGAGAGATCCTGTTTCAAAGGAAAGGGGCGGAGAGTGATGGAGAATCTATGATGCACGCCTCCACCTTCTTGCCTGCACACAGGTGCTCGCATCTGCTCACACACGTGTGCACCCCACACATATAAAATAAATTCAATTAGAATTTCAGATAATGTTTTTTTTTTGTTAATTGTTCATTGATTACCCAAGTCTCAAATGTAAGGCGGTGTCTGGCGTGTTTGTTTCCTACCTCTATGGTCCCCACTTCGACAGGGCAATTATTTCTGTGATTACTAGTGAGCCAGTTACTGAAATCTCATTGCTGTTGTTGTTATTGTCATTGCTCTTTTTTCTTCTTCTGTTTTTAAGAGACAGACTGTGTAGAGAAGATTTAGGCACACAGCAAAATTAAGCCAAAGGCACAGAGTGTCCACATCCCTCTTGGGGTCTAGCCTTCTCCTGTAGAAATATTCTCCATTAAAACAATGCCCTTGTTACATTGTACCATCCATTGTCCTGTTGTCACTGCTGGAGGCCACTGAGTAAGGCTCACCTTTGATCAGGAATGTTTTGTAACTGTCTGATGCCACAACATTCCGCTACTGTGGCACATACAGAGAGGAATCCTCTCTACTCTGGCCATTCTCCCCTCCCTCTCCTCTGACCCCTGACAGCCACTGAGATTGGTACTGTTCTCTCTAGAGTGTTCCAGATTGTCTTCCTACAGAACACCATCTCTTTCCACCATGTTCTTTCACTTTGTAATTGGCACGTGAGCGTTCTCCATCTCCGTTCATCGCTTCATAGCTCATTTCTTCTTTGCAGAGGTAAGACTCACACCTGGATGCACTTGTTCAGTTTTGTCCATTCCGCTATGGAGAGACCTGTTTGCCCTCCTCAAGTTTTGTGCTTGGGTAAATTTTCTTGGGAGTTCTATCCTGGTAAATTACTTTCCTGCTGATGATAGCCCTAAATCCCCCAGAGATAAGGAGATGGCATCCTTTGCTTAGGAATGATAAACGGAGTTGTTGTGGTATTAAGCATCCAGCCTCCAGGTTGCTTACCTCTCAAGAGCTGTGTCTGAGGAGTCTGCCCAAAGGCTTGCATTTCTAGATGGTGACCAGAGCTGATAAATGACCAAAGGACAATAGAAAGTTGTTCTCAAGTGGGACACTGGCAACTTGCCATGTTTTTCTCAGAAAAAAAATATATATGTACACATATATATTTATTTATAGTAATATATATATATTTATAGTAAAAATATAGCTTTCCCAAAACAATAATGAGAGCAATTGTTGTTTTTCAAAAATTGTGATATAATCTGAAGTATGTCTGGGAAGAATCCTAGAGTCTCCGACAGTTGAGACGCCTGAGACGAGAGAGCTCAGAGTCCCACTTGAGAGCAACTTTCAGCCAGATCTAGGGAATCACTCCAGGAGCAGCTATGATGGCTTTCTAGCGGCAGGCGTTTGTTTTGGTATCTGAGGTGAAAAAGAAGTAAAATGACACCAAAAGCACAAGAAACAAGGGGAAAATAGCCAAATTGGACTTCTTCAAAACTAAAACTTTAATTTATCTATAAACGGTGTCCAGTAAGTGAAAAGAAAAAAAATACGGTAGGAAAATATTTGTAAAAAATGTGTTTGTAAGAGTCCAGTATATAGAATCTATGAAGAACACTCAAACTCAACACCAAAGACAGATAACTCATTGTAAAACGGGGCAAAGGACTCTAGTTTGTATAAAGAAAATGTCGAAGAGCCAAGAGCTGCACAGATGTTCAAGCCCAGGGGTTATTGGGAAAACACACAAAGTTGCAAGGAAACGCTGTTACTCATTCACTAGAACAGTCGTAACAGTAATTCTGAAAACAGCAGCAATTACATTGTTGCTCATTCACTAGAATAGTTGTAACAACAATTGTGGAAACAACAACAGTGTGGGGGCTGGAGAGATGATTCAGCTAAGAGCACTTGTTGCTCTTATGGAGAACCCAGGTTCCATTCTCAGCACCCACATGGGAGCTCACCATCATCTACAACTCTAGTGCCGGGGGTCGAGCCTACACCCTCCTCTGATCTCTGAGGGTACCAGGCATGCATGTGGTGCACATACATACATGCAGACACAATAACTACAAAGAAACCAAAGTCAGCAATAAAGAAAGATAGCAATTATTGGCAAGAATTTGGAGAACTCGAAGCCCTGTACATTGCTGGTGGGGATGCAGAATTAATTAATTAATAATAAATAAAACTGTGGAAACAGTCTTGCATTTATTTCCTCTAAAAAATTAAGCAGGGACTCACACGGAGTCTTAGAATTCTATTCTTTGATTATATGCTCCAAAAAGTTGAAAATAAGGACTCAAATAAATGTGTGCTGTTCACAGTAGCTAAAAGCTGAGTTTGAACTCTTGAGGATGCCCCCAAATGGAAAAATGCACACACAGAAGATGGTACATGAGTACAATAGAATATCACTCTGGCAAATAAGAGTGAGTTTCTGATTCTTGTGACATGGGTGAACCCCAGGGCTATGTTAAGTGAAATAAGCCTCGCAAAAGAATATGTATCACATGATTTAACTGATAAGAAACATCCAGCACAGGAAAGTGGGTGCTGTCAAGACCTAGAGCGTGGGTGAGAGTGACTGCTTGAAGGGATTTTGAGGACAACAAAAACATTTTGTAAAAGTGATGCCCGTAGAACACTGTAAATGCACCAAACACCACTGAACTTTGCACAGTAAAATGGCTGATTGTATGCCTTTTTTTTGCCTCAAAGAAGACAGGATAACTACAAAGCGATGTCCCTGAGGGAAATGGTGCACAAATCCCGAGGAAAGGAAGGGATGCAAGGGTAAACGACGGAGTCTGGCCAGCTTACGCTCTCCTGCCAGGCTTTTCTCAGTTCTGAGAGGCAGGACCAGGCAATGGTGGGAGAAAGCAGGGGAGAGAGCTTGGCTCACTCCCAAGGGCTAAACCCCTATGGTAACCAGAGCTGGCTCTCCCTAAGAAACAGGGGTCCCTACGCTGAGAGGCTCCCTGTGGCAGGGCAGGCCAGGTGGCTGCTGACTCGCAGCTGCGTCCATGGTACCCTGTGTCCTGAGCATGCGAGTGGGAACAGTGAAATCCTTTTGTGTCATTCCGTGTTCCTGAAAGAACTCAGATCATGTGCTCATCTTTGACTGACTCTTTCTGGGGTACAACAGAGATGGGTGATCGAGGGACCCAGGGGGAGGGTTCCTGTGGTGTGCAAGGACAGGTGCTGCTTCTGCCAAAGAAGCTATGCTCACTGCCTTATCCAGGCTAGGAGTCCTTCATTCAGTAAGAAGTTCTTCACATAGTGAGTCAGCAAGAGTCAGGAAGGCACAGGGTCTCTATTGTTTCCAGCAATTGGAAAATGTTTAGAAAATGTAAATAAACCTACAGAGAAATCATCAGGTTAATATCTGGACTGCAGAGTTCCTATGGAAATCTAGGTCTCAGAGGTCATGTGATATAACCCTGTAAAGCACGCATGTGTGGATGTTAGTCACAGGAGAGGACACCAAGGTTCAGGAAAATTTGTAACTTGCACGGAATTACAGTGAAGAGCATCGGAACAAGGGTGCTAAGCTAGTATAGCACCAAAGCTGCTAGAATCCATTTTTCTGTTGCTCTAACTAAATGCCTGAGGCTGGGTGATTGATAAAGAAAAGAATTAGTTCTGGAGGTTGGAAAGTGCAAGAGCAGCTCTGCCAGTCCTGGCATCTGGTGAGGGTCTCTTGCTGTGCCCTTATGTGATGGTTCTTAGACGCTGGAGGGCATCACACAGAAAGGCGTTCTGAGAGGGCTAGCTTAGGTCCTCCCCCCTTTATTTAGTATATCTGTATACACTCACGCCGTGGTGCGTGTTTGAAGGTCAGGAGACAGCTTCCGAGAGTTTGTCTTCTCCGTTCACTGTATGAATTCCAGGGATGGACCTGGACCTTCAGGCTTCCAGTGGCCATCCACTGGCTCATCTCTCAGCTCTGCCTTTGTCTTCTAAGCCACTAATTCCAACCCAAGAGTCTCGCCGTCTCCTCTAACCCTAATTACCCACCAAAGGTCACTTCCACGTGTATTAACGCATACGCATTTGGGGATTCAGTTGACATGGGATCACCTTCGGGCACTGCCTCACCATAACAGCTGGGAACGGCTATCATTATTATCGCCAGGTCGCAGACAAAGAAACCGAGGTTCGCAGGCTGGCACTCACACATAGAACATCTGTCTTGCAGAGCCTTGGCCCCATCTACAGCATAGTTCTAAGTCCCATGCATTCCTTTCCTCCAGACGGAAAGCACTCCTGCCTCCCATTTATGTCCAGGAGGATAAGCGTCTTTCCAAAGAGCGTGGTGGAACCTTACAGCGAGTGGGTCAGGGCTTCCTGCGTGTGAGCTGTGGGTGGAAATCAGGAAGTGTCCATGCTGTGGAAATAGTTTGCTCAACACTTCCTTCGGAGCTACAGAGAAAAAAGCTGACAAGTTCCTGGCCCTGGGGCTGGTGGCCACACACGCACGAACACATGCATGCAGGCACACACACAATAAATAAATAAGCAAATGAATAATTTTTTTAAAAAAATGTTGCTGGCCCAACGCAGCACTCAGAGGCTAGATGAGGGCACAGCCTGCTGCGACTTCCTCCTGAGTCATGGCAGGAGGGAGCCTGGGCAGAAAGTAGTCCACTTTGATTAAGAGGTGGGCTGCTGGCAGTTCTACCCCTCGGGGGAGCCTCTTCCTCCTAAGCCAACACAGGCACACAGTATCCCCCAAGGAGTGGGGCCGAGGAGAGGCCCAGCTCCCCTCTCTGCAGGCCTTGGTTATTTCCATCTCAACACCCTGCCCACCCTGCCGGTTCTTTTGATTTTGTAGCAGCTCTGACACCCACAGGTCCACCAAGAACTCAGCCACTCACCCTCTGACCGTTGCAATGTGGGTAAGATTTTCACTTCATGAAATATAAACCCTTTCCTGGGCAGTTTGAACACTGATGGGAAAACATATGAAAGCAGAAAGAGAAGAAAGCAAGACAAGCAAAAGTCCTTCGTGTTTTACATACACGGACAGACGGGTGGGTGGATGACAGGCTTCCTGGGCCGTTTGTATCTGTGTCCCTTGCAGACTGGGGTAATTAGGAGAAAAGGGCTAAAAACCAGAGTCTGGAAAAACAGGAAAACATTGCAAATAGTTTGGAACCACTAAGACCAGTCTAGACTCTGCCTGGGTTCCCATCTTGGGCTGTAAACAGGAGGCGGCTTCGGGCAGCAGCTGCCAGCCAGACGTGGAACAAGCTCTTTTGGAGGGAAACACTGAGCAAAATACTCTACGCCACGGGGTGAAATGACTCAGATTATACAGATATTGGAGGATGGAGTGTCTTGAATATGGATCTCCCCTTTCTTGCTGCGAGGTGATTAAGGAAGGTAAGCTTGGCAGATTTATGTGTAGTGTGGGGACACACTGTATTCGGATACTTTTAAGAGGGTTCACAAGAGAAGGCAGCATTGAGGTCCAACATCTGGAGCCGAATTGATCACAGTTCAATGGATTCATGACATTTTTGTTATCTGGCCTAGAAAAGAAATGTGTAGGTGACACCCGAGAGATCAGTGCCAGCTCTTGGTACAGGCTTCGGGAGGTGAGGGAGGTCTTGCTTGTTTTTCTTCACTAGGGCAAACAAGGTGAACCTTGGCCCAGTTGACTTTTCCTGCCTTTGGAAAAGTTGCTGTGACAGGTGAGGTCAGAACTGGCTGAGGACTGTGCCCATGGGGCTGGCGCATCCCCTCCTTAACATAGTTGGTGGCAGGAAGAGAGGCACAGCATTTAGAGCTGTGCTGGTTTAGAGGTGATCAGGGCTCTGTATGATAGGTGCATTTCTCTGTGTGAGCTTCCAAATCTCTGTTTGTCTGTGACCTGGGGATAATAATGATGGCCGTTCCCAGCTGGCGTGGTGATGTATTGCCCAATATCCACATGTCTGCTTCATCCCCAAATGGGTCTTGTATGTGCTGGTTCCTGAGACACTCATTTACTGTCTCCTAAGCATTCCGTTGTTTTGTTACTGTAGTCTATGTTTTTTCCCACCTGGTCCTGCAGTTGTTTAGTTCCAGAGGAACACACAGAGGCTTATATTAATTATAAACTGTTTGGCCTATTAGCTCAGGCTTATTACTAACTACCTCTTATTTAAATTAACCCATAATTCTGCTCTATGTTTATCCATGTGGCTCGGTATCTTTTTTTCAGTAAGGCATTCTCATCTTGCTCCCTCTGCATCTGGCTGGTGACTGCCTCTCTGTCTTTCCTCTTCCCAGAATTCCCTTAGTCTGGTTGCCCTGCCTATACTTCCTGCCCGGCTACTGTTCAATCAGTGTTTTATTAAACCAATATAAGTGACAAATCTTTACAGGGTACAAGAGCATCATCCCACAGCATGTTACCATGTGATGGCTAATCTTGTCAATTTGACTATATCTGGAATCAACTACACCCAAAGCAGCTGGGTGTACCTGTGAGGGGGTTTATTAAGATTAGATTATTTGAGGTGAGAAGACCCCCCTAAGTCTGGATCGTTTAAGGTGGAAGACCCGCCGTAAGTCCAGATTGTTTGAGATGGGAAGATCTACTCTAAATCCAAGCTGCATCTTCTGGTGGCAGCCTGCACAAAAGGCCATAGAGGAAAAGCAGCTTTTGCGCTTCGCCTGCTTGAGCGCATTCTCATTGGCAAATCCACATACCCCGTTGCTGGGGCATTCGCTCATTGGCATTAGTGCCTACTTCTTTGGGAACCCTTTATAGACTGAAGACCACCCGAGACATCTAGTTTTGCAAACTGAATAACTACTGTGCTCTTGACCTTTCCATCAGGAAATAGCCGTTGTTGGACTCTAGCAAACTTCCTTTCGAGATTTACATGTTAATCCTGTCAGTTCTGTTACTTTAGAGAACCCTGATTAATACATGAAATTTATGTAATTGTTTAGAAAAGGCAGGGATAGAGAACAAGAGCAAAGCCACAGAGGAGTAAGAAAAATTACGATAAAAGTTCTAATTTATAATTTTTATTTGTCTGTAATGTTTGGATTTTCCCCCTGAGACAGGGTTTTTCTGTGTAGCCCGAGCTGTCCTAAAACTCACTTTGTAGACCAGGCTGTCTTGCAACTCAGAGATCTGTGTATCTCTGCCTCCCAAGTGGTGGGATTAAAGGTGTATGCCACCACTGCCTGACTATGTTTGAATCTTAAATGCCCCCCAAAATCTTGGTTCCCAGCCTGCAGCAACCAAGAGAGTGTACAGAGCGTATTGGGAGGACATTAGTCATTAACAACATGCCCTTGAGGGGCATGGGGACCCCAGTCATTTGTCCCCTTCTCTTTGCTTCCCAGCTACCACATGGTAAGTAGTTTTGCTGTATTTTAAATTCTCTTCCATGATACACATAGTTGGGGGTGGCGTCTGGGTTACCAGGGTCCATAAAGTCATCTTTAGACCCAGTTGGGGGGTGCCTATGGAACCCTAGAGATTAACAACTTGAACAGAGGTAACAACTTGAAGCTGTACTTTTTATTTGATAACCTGTAGCACCTGGGAGAGGCACTGTCCCCTGTTGCAGCCCCATTTAAACTCCATCTATACACGTTGGGATGCTGAGGTTCATGTTAGTGCATATTTCCCGGTATTCCTTCCTCTACCCTGCCCTCCCACTGCCCACCACGTTTAACCTTTTCTGTTCCATTACTGACCCCTCCCCCCCATAGCTCTTGTGTTCTGTTCCCTTTCCCTTGAACGCCCTCCCTCAAGGCTCCTTATTGGACTGGTGCCTCCTGTGGGTACTTTCAGTTGTCACCCTTGCTCTTTGTTAGCCTCCAGAACTTGACGGCAAAGCTCTGCTGGTGAAGACACTACATACCCAAGTCACAGACATGGAAAATTAAACCGGTGCCAACCTGGAAGTTTCCTCATACTGGCTAACTCTCATGGTGATGGGAGGTACCACCAGGGAAGAAGACTAATTGACAAGCAATCTTACCCAGCTGTGAACCCAGCAAACTACAACCATGACTGCCCTGGCAAGAGAGGCCCCCTGGTGCAGCAGCGGCATGAAGTCTATGGGAGTAATCAATTACTTTCCGCTGGATTTAAAGTCTGTTTCTGGAAAACAGAACTTTAACCAGGAGAGTAGTGGTGGGGCTGACCTCATGGCTCCTGGGGAAGGAGGTGTAAGACTCTAGTATGAGATTTGATCTCAACCCTCTGGACAAGTGATGTGGGGTGCTCTTCTGTATGCTGCGGATATATGTTGCTTTTATTGGTTGATGAATAAAGCCGCTTTGACTTATGGGAAAAAAGGCAGAGTTGGGGGAGACGCCAGCAGTAGCCAGGGAAGCAAAATGTGAGGTAACAAGCCACGGACCTCATGGTAAAATATAAACTAATAGAAATGGGTTAATTTAAGTTCTAAGAACTACTTAACAATAAGCCTGAGCTAATAGGCCAAGCAGTTGATAATTAATATTAAGCCTCAGGGTGGTTATTTGGGAACTGATGGGCAGAGAGAAACCTCCAGTTACAGACAAGCAGTTCTTACATAAACCTGTTAGAAATGACTTAAAACATGAAGTGTTAACCAGAAAAACAAAACATCACACTGGACGAGGTCTGACCATTACTTCCAGGCATGGTGCCCTTAGTGAAGCACATCAGGAAAGCACCAACCAGCAGATCACGCTTCTGCTACCCATCCTTCCTTCCTAAAGAGTAACCCAAGAGGGAAGACTGCTTCTCCCTCTGTGTAGCGTTCTGTCCAGAACGTGCAGGAAACGCTTTAGGAAACAGCTTCCCGAGGGGTCCTTGCATTTTGTGAATCCCACATGGGCTGTGGTGGGGTGGGAGGGGTTGTCGTGGAAGGAGCTGGTGCAGGTCTTGGGGGATCTCACAAAAGTCCTGTTTCTTGGGGTTTGGAATCAAAACTACAAGCACAAAGAACCAGGAGCTGAGTATAATTTTGGAGGTGGTGCGGGGGCCGGAGGCTGAGGTGGGAATTACAAAAGGAATGCTGGCCGGGCCGTCTGCAGGCCCAGCTTCCAGGGCAGCTGTTCTCTTCAAACCAGACCCAGGCTGTGAATGCTGCCCTGGAAAACAGAAGGGCACAGGGTCCTCAAAAGGCCTCTGGCAGGAGGAAATAGGGGGCCTGCCATGCCCTGAACTGAACTGTCAAACTTGTAAACTTCCGGTTGAATGGGCACTCAAGGTCCCTTGCAAAGAGGAGCCATCAGGTGGCTGGAGGGCAC
>PVIU01008572.1:0-26830 GCA_004026605.1 Ondatra zibethicus
CTTTCTTTCTTTCTTTCTTTCTTTCTTTCTTTCTTTCTTTCTTTCTTTCTTTCTTTCTTTCTTTCTTTCTTTCTTTCTTTCTTTCTTTCTTTCTTTCTTTCTTTCTTTCTTTCTTTCTTTCTTTCTTTCTTTCTTTCTTTCTTTCTTTCTTTCTTTCTTTCTTTCTTTCTTTCTTTCTTTCTTTCTTTCTTTCTTTCCCGATGGTTGTGAGCTGCCATGTGAGTGCTGGGGATAGAACCTGGGTGCTTTGCAGGAGCAGCCTATACTCTAACCACTGAGCCATCTCTCCAACCTCGAATCTTTTTTTCCTTTTCTCTCTTCTGCCTCTGCAGTTCACCTGGGTGTGGATCTGTGAGTAGGAAGCTTTGTCCTACTGTGTGGTCTCCTAGCTTGCAGTACTGGTTGTTGGAAGGTCGGTCGGTCAGCTTCCTTATCCATTGTAAGCGGCATTTCTTTCTTACTAGATATTTGTACACACACATAACACGCGCACACACACAGCTGTCTGTCCTACTTTTCATGGGTGTATTGGCCTTTGCTTTTTCTCTAGGGGTAAACTGTTCTTAAAATGCTGTTTTCTCTACTGGTTTCTTTTTTAAATGTTCATTGGTGTTTTGCCTGCATGTCTGTCTGTCTGTCTGTCAGTCTGTGGATGTTACAGACAGTTGTGAGCTGCTATGTGGGTGTTGGGAGTTGGACCCGGGTCCTCTGGAAGACCTCTTAACTGCTCAGCCATCTCTTCAGCCCTGCTCTTCTGGTTTCTTATCCCTGCTCTTCAGCATGTGCCTTTTGGGTTAAGGATGGGCTAGGATGCCGGTTGAGAGCTCTGAGCCTATAGGTGGAGATCTGATTGGATAGTTTTGGGAGCCAGTTAGATTCTGCTGAGGAGGACCTTCTGGTCGGTGTGGAGGGGGATAGGCTGGGTCCTGGGAGCCTCAGCTAAGAGAGCTGAGTGCTTGTGTTTGCTGTACCCCTCTTCCCTCTGTTTCAGTGTGACTCCAGCCTGAGGTGGCCTGCTCCTTTTGGCCTAGAGTCTGTTTTAGGCCTCCAGGAATTAGTTGACTCTATGGGTTTGTGCAAGATAGCCTGCTGGAGGGTCTGATCGCCCTAATGGGCCCACCTGTCTTTGGATTCCTTTTTACTTAATTGTTACAGTAACATCTGATGCCATAGATGCCAAGACTTGGATGTTTCTGTGGTGAGGGAGTCCTGATGCCCAGCTTTGTCCATGGCCAGTCGAGGGGTCTGTGTGGTCAGTTCCTCTTCTCTGTCCACTCCCCAGCTCTGAGTTTTCCTTTCTGTGGGTTCTTTTATACCATCGGGCTCAGCTTTGGTGTAAATCTCCCTGTGCAGCGGAGTCAGGATGTATTCCTGTGGGTGGGTGCTCTCCAGCGTTCTTCAGGAATTACAGGGCTGGCAGAAGGCCCTGGACCATACCCTATTCTGTGGAATAATGCTGTCAGGGACTTGTTGATGAAGTCTGGGCTAGAGGTGACACGAGGTGTCCTGGCTTTGTCCTGTTGCTTTGGGAAATGCTCTTGGGTTCCCTGTGGCATTTATAGTGGACGAGTGAATTGAAAAACTAAGAAAAGCGTAGTGAGCTGCATGCGTAGGAACGCGAAGGAAGAGCATGGAGATGCTGGAAACGTCGGGCTCCTCCACCAGCCTCACTTGTTCACCCTCGGCTGCAGACATGGCCCCTCATTTGTTCATCACTTCTGCCTCTTCCAGAGGACTTGAGTTCTGTTCCTAGCACCCACATCCTGTGACTCCCAAACTCTGGCTGTCCTGGAACTCTCTTTGTAGACCAGGCTGGCCTCGAAGCCATAGTGATCTGCCTGCCTCTGCCACACAAGTGCTGGGATTAAAGGCTTGCACCAGTACCTCCCAGTTTTAGGGCATATACTCTTTTTTTTTTTTTTAAGATTTATTGCAGGCCAGAAGAGGGCACCATATCTCATTACAGATGGTTGTGAGCCACCATGTGGTTGCTGGGAATTGAACTCAGGATCTCTGGAAGAACAGTCAGTGCTCTTAATCTCTAAGCCATCTCTCCAGCCCCTCCCTTGCTAAAATTGCTCATTCCTGTAATCTTGCCCATTTCCATAAATTAGAGACACGGGTTCAGTAGCCACTGAATTGAGGTTGGGGCCTCCTGCCTTAAGCTTCTTCGGCATCCTGCCTTTAGCGAGAGCATGCAGCCTGTGGCTGACAAAGCAACAAGATCATGTATTGTCTCAGCTTAGGACGGAAGGGGAGCAGATGGAGGCAGGAGCAGTTCCTCCAAGATCTATCACTCTAAGCATGAACTGGAAATTAGAAAAGTTCCTATTATCCCGTTCTGGGAAACTCTAAATCAAATTAAAGATGTTCCCAAGGTCAGTTCCCAGCACCATGCGGGGCTCATAATCACCTCTAACCCACCCCAGGGGAACCCAATGCCTCTGACCTTGAAGCTCACCTGTACTCATTTGCACTCATACACACAATTAAAAATAATAAAAGTAAATAAAAAATAAATGAGGGGGATTTGGAAGTGACCAAAGAACAGAGTATCAAAATTGACCCAGGATGATGGTGATGGCTGTGGAGATGGTCTGGTGTCAGGGCACTGCTCGCTCTCCCGGAGTCAGTCCTGTGTTCTGTTTCTGGTCCACACACACCACAGGTGTGGGGGGTTTTGTTTTTGTTCTTTATTTTCTTTTAAATATTTTTATGGTTTATTTAACTTCTTATTTTATGTGCATTGGTGTGAAGGTGTCAGATCTTCAGACAGTTGTGAGCTGCCATGTGGGTGCTGGGAATTGAACCTGGGTCCTCTGGAAGAGCACTGGGCCATCTCTCCAGCCCCTTTATTCTTTATTTTCTAAGTGCTGGGTTCTGTGTATACTTTGCAAGCCTGGTACTGTTCTTGACAGGAATAGGCAGGTGAAACTGAATTCAAGGCCAGCCTGTTCTACCTAGCGACTTCCAAGACAGCCTAGACTTCAGAGAGAAGCCCTGTCTTACAAAATAAAAATAAGGGAGTTGAAGAGATGGCTCAGTGGTTAAGAGCATTGCTGCTCTTCTAGAGGACCTGGTTCAATTCCCAGCACCCACATGGCAGCCCACAACTCCCTGTAACTCCAGTTCCGGGGAATCTGACATCTTCACACAGATAAGTGTGCAGGCAAATGAGTGCACTTGAAACAACAATAAGTAATTAAAAAAATAAAAATAAAGTAAGAGAGAAACAGATTAGACAGCGAAATGGAGAAACAGTAGGTTGGAAGTGAGATCTTAAAGAATTAGCAGGTGACACACTTGGACAATATGGGAAGGGGGTAGGTGATGGTTAATTTCCACCGTCAGCTGGATTGGGCTAAGAGACAACCTAGACCATTAATGAGGCACACATTTGGATGTGTCTGTGGGCATTTCCAGGGAGGTTGGACTCGGGTGACCCACCCTGGATCAGGACAAAATTAAAAAGAGAAAAGGAGAAAGCTAGCTGAGTACTGACTTCCAGGCTCAGCACCGCACCTGCTTTGATGAACACAAGCCCAAATAATCAATCCCTTTCTCCCTTAGGTTGTTTGTTGTCGGGTTTGGTCGCAGTGATGAGAAAATAGCTAACGTGGGTATTTTAGTCCATTGCTGCTGTTGTAACAATACCACACACGGACAGTTTATAAGGAGGTGAAGAGTGCGGCTCTAACATTTAGGGAGCCTTAGCAATCTTTCATGCAGTGGAAGGCGTCACATGGCAGGAAGAGTGGGGAGTCTTTATTTTTTTATTTTTTATTTTCTTTTTTTGGTTTTTCAAGACAGGGTTTCTCTGTGGCTTTGGAGCCTGTCCTGGAACTAGCTCTGTAGACCAGGCTGGCCTCGAACTCACAGAGATCCGCCTGCCTCTGCCTCCCAAGTGCTGGGATTAAAGGCGTGTGCCACCACCGCCGGGCAGGGGAGTCTGTTTATAACTTACCCCACGATAACCAACCTACTCTGCTATGACATTAATCTACCCATGAAATAAGGGCCCTCATGACCCATTCCCTCACCCTGTTTTTCTTTTTCTTTCTCTCTTTCTTTTTTATTTTCCAGACACAGTTTCTCTGTGTAGCTTTGAGCCTTAGGCCAGGCTGGCCTCGAACTCAGAGATCCACCTGCCTCTGCCTCCCAAGTACTGGGATTAAAGGCATGCGCCACCACCGCCACCCAGTCCCATTCATCTCAACCTTTTTGCATCGAGGATTACGTTTCCAATACTAGTCTAGAGGTGGTGGCAACAACTCATCCAGGGAGGTTAAGATAGGATCACAGGTCTGAGGCCAGCCAGAGATAAGATTGTATCCTGGAAAAAAAAAGCAAAACTCAAGCAAAATGTTTGTAGCATTTGAATCCCCAAACAGTAAGAAATCTCCGCGTATTGGTGTGTGAACTGTCCCTTGCAGGCTCATGTGTTGGAATATTGTTTCCTACTCCATAGTGATGCTGGGGCATTTGTTTGTTTGTTTTTCGAGACAGGGTTTCTCTGTAGCTTTGGAGCCTGTCCTGGAACTAGCTCTTGTAGACCAGGCTGGCCTCGAACTCACAGAGATCCGCCTGCCTCTGCCTCCCGAGTGCTGGGATTAAAGGTGTGTGCCACCACCGCCCGGCATAGTGGTGCTGTTTTCACAGGTTCTGGAGCCCTGGGAGTCACAGCTCAGCCAGAAGAAGTGGGTCACTGAAGGTGGCCTTAAGGTTTGGTAGCTCAACCCTACTTCTAAGCCTTGTCACTTCTGGCACCCCAACGAGCAAGCATCCTCACACCTCTGCCCATGCTGCAAGCATTCTTACGCCCCGCCCCTGCCCTTGCTGTAAGCATCCTCACACTCCTGCCTCTGATGCAAGCATCCCTGCAGACTTCCTCCCCTCAAGCGATAAGCCAGAATAAATCCTGAAGTAGCTAATATACCTAGTCTCAAGATCCCATTATAGCAGCAAAAAAAGCAATCTTGGCTGTATCAACCACAAATAATGTTCTGGAGATGGATACAGGCAGCAAAAATATTAAATACTGAATATAAAACATTAAAATTTTATTCCCCTGAGGACCAAATATTAATGAAAATTGAACGGTGTTGGTGTTAAACCAGTCTAATGGGAGAGATGGTAGGTAGGCTGATTACCTCAGGCTTACAGCCCAAGCACTACACTTCAGACTGGGCCACTTTACTGGAAGTGAACTTCCCCTTCCAGGTCAAAGTGGCAGCACAGGATCTTTTAAGCCCAGGACAGTAGCAGAGCTTGTTAGCGCGCGTGAAATGCTATTTGATCTCCAGAAGTGGAAGGGAAAAAAAGAAAAAGAATTTAAAAAAATTTAAATCATGAATGTGTTAGAACTCATGTCTGGTTTTAAGAAAGCATTAGATTGAATTGTAGAAAATAAAAGGGGGCAGAAAGCCTTAAAAATGAAAAAATATAAAAAATAAAGGGCTGGAGAGATGGCTCAGAGGTCAAGAGCATTCATTGCCTGTTCTTCCAAAGGTCCTGAGTTCAATTCCCAGCAACCACATGGTGGCTCACAACCATCTGTCCTCTTCTGGCCTGCAGGCATACA
The DNA here is from genome assembly GCA_004026605.1 of Ondatra zibethicus. Classification (NCBI taxonomy): domain Eukaryota; kingdom Metazoa; phylum Chordata; class Mammalia; order Rodentia; family Cricetidae; genus Ondatra; species Ondatra zibethicus. The sequence continues at coordinate 5,582 of PVIU01008572.1, forward strand.
CACAGACAGAATATTGTATACATAATAAGTAAATGAATATTTTTTTTAAAAAAAGCCTTAAAATGAAAGGTGGCAGGAACATAAACTGGGAAAACACAAGAAATGTCCTAGGCATGTTAGCACCAGACAGGCATCCTTTTTGACAATATGACAAGCTGGGGTGGGGGTGGGGTTACTATGCAGTTATAAACAGGGTACTCCCAAGAACATAGACTTTCCAAAAGTTTGAAAATGAAATTTATGCCCTGGCAATGCTGAAGTACACAAGGTATATGGCGGTTCTGTTGAACTTGTCCAATAGGGTTTCATGGTCTAAGTTGATGAGGATGACTGACCAGGTCTCTTCCTCAAGAGGGCACCAGCTCACATTACACTGAACTCAGGACCTTTGGAAGAGCAGGCAGTGCTCTTAACCGCTGAGCCACCTCTCCAGCCTCTCCACACAGGGAAATGCCAATGGTTCCCTGGAAAGGTGTGTAGTCGGGCAGGTGCCGCCTGTGTCACAAGGGAGCACGGATGAGGCTCTGACCAGTGAAGCTGCTGACAAACCGGCGCAGCTATTCTGGAGAAGAATTTAGCGGTGTTTGCTGAGGTGAGGTGCTGAGATGCAGCGTGTTTGAGAGGAAATGCCCAGAGGAGCCCACAGAGGTTGTCCATAGCCTGAGGGTCCAGCTGGAGGACTGTGAATTAGGGTGAAATCACACTGGCTGGCCCACGGCTCTGAAGCACAGGACTTTCAGGGAAGAGCTGCAAAGCCACTGTGCATCAGTTCTGCCGTCTGTGAGGTGGCCCCTGGGGGTTCTTGTGATTTGTATAGTGCTCAGGGTGTGGCACGAACTAGCTAAGTGCCAGGTGGGTGTCTGGATGGCACACACCTACAGGTAGAACTCACAGAGATCAGCCTGATTTTTTTTAAAAAAAAATGATTTATTTTTAGAGTATTTTTATTTTGCATGCATGTGTACCATGTGTGGGCAGTGCCCACGGAGGCCAGAAGAGGGCATTGGAGTCCCCTGGAACTGGAGTTGCAGGTGGATGCTGGGGAGAACCCAGTCCTCTGCAAGAATAGGGGCTCTTAACCACTGAGCCGTGTCCTCAGCTCCTGGGTGGCGGATTCTAAGTTAAACTCCTCTGCAAGAATAGGGGCTCTTAACCACTGAGCCGTGTCCTCAGCTCCTGGGTGGCGGATTCTAAGTTAAACTGTAGGTATTTGTTGGGCTGTCTGCCCCGCAGTGTTCGTGCACATGCTCCGGCTGTGCATGTGTTTCTCATGCTCCAGCCTTGCCCACCCTTTTCCTCCTCAGGTTCCCCATCCCTAGCTGCCTTGGCTGTGGTCCTGGGCACTGGTGGGATGTGGGTGAGCAGGCAGGACCAGTTGAAGAGACACCTGACCTGTCTGCAGGGGGTGTGGGCGGGAGGCCTTCATCTATTAAAAGGCTAGGTGGCCTTGCGGTTGGAATTCTGCCATTGGCTATAAATAGCCAGTGTGAGAAGAGAGAGGAAGTGGGAGGCCCCTGGGTCTCCAGCTGGCCGCAGCCTGGGTGTGGTGTGGGAGGGGTGTGGAATGTCACATGGGATGCAAAGCTTGCAGGCAGGCTTGGTGTGAGGTCTGACCTGGAAGGATCGCCACAGCCCTAGGAGGCAGGGGCTGTCAGTCACCGCTGCACAGAGTGGCCAGGAGACGTGGGCAAGGTTGCAGAGCAGGATCTGAGGTCAGTTGCTCAGGTGGCATCCTGAGCCTTGGGTGGACTTCCCGGGAAGTGCCGGAGGGACTCCTGCCTGACAGTGGCCTGGAGAGAGGCGCTAGGCCAGCCTCGGGCCCCTCTGTGTGGACTGTTCCCCTGTGACTCCTGACCCTGAAGAAGGGGCTGGTTGCTGTCATAGTGGAGGTGGATACCCTCCGGAGTTGGAGGTTGAGCCTAGGCTTCATGGAGCCACACATCCACCGTGCCCGTGGTCCATCCTCAGCGTCTGCAGGGGCAGTGCTTCATTTTGAGGCCACCCAGCCTTGTTAGCCCTTCTTTCCAAAGTCCTTCTTTAACCAGTGTGCCCATGGCGCTTTGTCCATGTGCACCTACCCATCTGTTTGGGGTCAGCTTTCCAGTCTTGTGGGGGAAGCTGGGCATCTAGGAAGCAATGGCTGAGGACACATAGAAATGAACAATCTTCTACTTTTCAGCGAGGCATGGTGGCACATGCCTTTAATTCCAGCAGAAGCAGAGGCAGGTGGATCTCTGAATTTGAGGCCAGCCTGGTCTACAGAGTGAGTTCCAGGACAGTCAGGGCTGTTGCACAGAGAAACCCTGTCTTAGAAAACCACACGCACACACATACACACATAATTAATAATAATAGTTCCGCTTCTTGTCCAAGTGTTTGTGGCGCCGACGCTTCACTTCCTCCTGAGGGTTGTTTGGGCTGTTCTACTCACACGCTTTTTGGACATGTCAGAAACTCCCTGCTGACGTGGCTGCTGGTTCGGTGAGCCTCCAGGTTGGAGAGAAGGAGCTCTCTCTGGACTTTGTACTTAACTTAGCTTCACTGCCAGTCACTGCCACACATAGCCTGGGGCATGTGGGCAATAAAGGTGCCACCCAGGCCCCGGGCACTTGCTCAGTCTTTGTTTTAAGGCCTGTGCTCTCCCTCTCAGAGTCTTGCCCACAGATTTAAGCCCTGTGCTTGAACAAAGTCCTGACTGGGGGCTCTAGCGTGTGTCTCTGTGAGGGAGGTCCTGGTTGGGAGAAGCCAGTGCCTACCTGTTCTGGATCCTGAAACCTTTCATCTGTGTCAGGCTGAGTCCTAGTCACAGTGGCTCTAAATGGCCAGAGCTGAGGCTGGGTACTGCCGTTCTGATTGGGTACCATTTGAACTTGTGCGTCCTGCCCGACGCCTTGAGATTGCTGCTTGCCCAAGGCTGGGACACCCTGGAAGGAGCCTTCTACCATGGTGGGAAGATGTGATGGTGGTCCTACCTGCCGTAGCGAAGACTCCTCTGTGAATAGCCAGTCAGGACCCTCCTCTCTGCACTGGGCCCTGGAATTCAAGCTGTGCTAGTACTCAGGAGCTTAGCACACTGCCGACCTAAGGTCTTGTGGCAGTTAGAGGATGCTGGGGTGCAGGTGGGTTGATGTGCAGATGGGCCGAGTTAATACGCTTTCCTTTAGGGTTTCTGCATAGAGTTCTGGAAGTGAGGTAGTAAATGCCACCCCCTTGTCAGGAGGTCCCGTGAGGGACCAAGACAGGACCAGCCTTCTTTGGCTCCTGTGTACTCTTTTTCATCCTGCACCCAAAGTCTAATGGAGTCATTGTGGGCAGAGCAGTTGGCACTGTGGCTGGTTGGTAGGGTTGACGAGATAGATGGATTGGGTGAATGAGGCTATGTGAAGGAATGTTCAGCCATCTGCATGGAACTGTTGGGGAGAGAATGTGTAACAGTGGGTGGGTGTGGCCAAACCCAGCTGCAAAGTTGATCTGTGATTGCAGCTTAGTCCTCCTGTCTGAGAAGAATGTCCTTTGGTGACTCTGGGAGCTTACCCCTTTTCGGATAAGCTTAGATGTTCTGCAATACCAGGCAAGAATGAGTGCAGGAAGGTCCGTGGTTATGGGCTGGTGTGGGCAGGGGATGGAGGAAGAAAACCCTCGCCTGGACTTCCTGAGAGGTGCTGGGTGTGGGTGGTAAGGGTCCAGTGTCAAGGGCAGAGGGGTGGGTTGGTGTCTTCTCCAGGTGCCTTCAGCACGACGTCATTGCCCAATTACAAGTCACTGGCCTGTGCTCAGCTTCTCTCCTCTCTGGGGCCCAGGTTCCGGGCGTGGGGAGGCTGAGACTCGGGAGTGCATCTACTACAACGCCAACTGGGAGCTAGAACGCACCAACCAGAGCGGCCTGGAGCGCTGCGAGGGCGAGCGGGACAAACGGCTGCACTGCTACGCCTCCTGGCGCAACAGCTCAGGCACCATCGAGCTGGTGAAGAAGGGCTGCTGGCTGGATGACTTCAACTGCTACGACAGGTACGCGGGCGCGCTCCCGCTGCTGAAGCCCACCCGCGCTTTCGTCACCCCCTGATCTCAGGGTACCTGAGTGGGAAAACGACTTCTGTGGCAGTGCCCAGGATCCCAAGCCCCTGTACTGGTGGCGTTTGCTCTCTGCAACCCAGGCAGCGTTTCAGTGTCTGTCCATGCCTGGCTGTCCCTCTTAGACTTGGGTCGCTCTACAACGGAAGTGGGTTCGCCCTACTTGCTGGTGTTCCCGGGAGCTGCTCTGTCTGTGGGGAGGGGCCTGGGAGACTCCTGCCTTCCCTGGCCCAGAGTTTGTAATGTGGACTCTGGGCCTTCAGGCAGGAGTGTGTGGCCACTGAGGAGAACCCCCAGGTGTACTTCTGCTGCTGTGAAGGCAACTTCTGCAACGAGCGCTTCACCCACTTGCCGGAGCCTGGGGGCCCAGAAGGTGAGGAGCCCGTGGGAAGAGGGGTCTAAGCGGGGTGCCCTGAAGCCAGTGGGGAGTGGCTGCAGGACCTACTGGAGTGTTGGAGTGGGCGGACTGTGTGACACAGGGCTCCGTGTGTCCCCCAGTCACGTACGAGCCACCCCCGACAGCCCCCACCCTGCTCACGGTACTGGCCTACTCGCTGCTGCCCATTGGGGGCCTCTCCCTCATTGTCCTGCTGGCCTTCTGGATGTATCGGCATCGCAAGCCTCCCTACGGCCATGTGGACGTCCATGAGGTGAGACGGTGTCAGCGTGGGGGCAGGGCAGGGAGGAAGGATGGCTGGACAGACTCCTTTTAGTCCTTGCTTTCCCAGGACCCCGGACCTCCACCCCCATCCCCTCTGGTGGGCCTGAAGCCACTGCAGCTGCTGGAGATCAAGGCTCGGGGTCGCTTTGGCTGCGTTTGGAAGGCTCAGCTCATGAATGACTTTGTGGCTGTAAAGATCTTCCCACTCCAGGTGCGTGTCCAGGCCATCTTTTCTCGCTGGAGTCAGGGTCAGGCTCTGTCAAACTTTGACCCATGTTGGTTTTGGGTTTCACTGTTGCTTCCAGGTTGTGTGTGTGGTTTACGTGTTTATGTTCGCACAGGTCTGTGTGCCGAGGCTGGAGTTTGACACTGGGTCTTTCCTTTATTGCACCCCACCTTTTTTTTCCCGAGACAGTGTTTCAGTATGTAGTCCTGGTGGCCTGGAACCCACAGAGACCACCTGCCTTCACTCCCACTTCCAGTGCTGGGATTAAAAGTGTGTACCACCATGCCTGGCTCTCTGCCTTTGACAAATTTTTTAATTTATTTTTAATAAGAAGTATTTATTTTTATGTGTATGGGTGTTTTGTCTACATTCATCTGTGCTTACCACATGCATACCTGTTGCCTGTGGAGGCCAGAAGAGGGTGTTGGACCCGTGAGACTGGAGTTACAGAGAGTTGTGAGCCTCCATGTATGTGTTGGGAGTTGAACCTGGGTGTTCAGAAAGAGCAGCCAGTGCTTTTAACATCAGAGCCATCTCTCCAGCCTCTTACTTTTTAATTGTTTTCAAGACAAGCTCTCTCACTGAGCCCGGGGCTTACTGGTTGGATAGGCAAGCAGGTCCCAGGGATCCTCCATCTCTGCTTCCAGCACTGGAGGCATAGGCTGACATTGCACTCAGTGGCCTTGAACTCACAGAGATCCGCCTGCCTCTGCCTGGGATTAAAGGCACGTAGTTGTTGGGGGTCCGAACTTGGGTCTTCGTGCCTGAGTTATCTCCCCAGGCCCTGAGTTTGGTTTTTGACTTTATGATCTCCTCAGAGGCTTCAGACACCAGGCAACCCAAGTAGCTATTGCCCAGGACGCTTAGCAAATCATGTGCTTGCTGACTGACCCTGGGTACCTCCCTCAGCATTTGTGGTCCCACTTGTAAATTGGGGTGCAGGCGTCAGCCTCCTCAGGGCTTGCCATTGGCCTGGTTCTCCAGATTCGTCTTCCAGCTGCTGAGGTGGGGAAGCCAGGGACTGGGCATGGAGACAGGTGTTTTGCGTGGCTGTACTGCCGTGGGGCTCCGAGGGGCAGGACTGAGCTGCCTCCTTGCCACAGGACAAGCAGTCGTGGCAGAGCGAGCGGGAGATCTTCAGCACGCCAGGCATGAAGCACGAGAACCTGTTGCAGTTCATTGCTGCCGAGAAGCGAGGCTCCAACCTGGAGGTGGAGCTGTGGCTCATCACAGCCTTCCACGACAAGGTGAGCTACACCTGCCGGAAAGACCCCAGTGGGACAGATAGGTCTCGTGGCGGTTTTGTGATTAGATTAGATGACCCCTGTACCAGGTGCACCTCTCACTCCAGGCCACTTTCTGTGGCAAGAATTATCACTCTGCCCACTCTGCATTTTTGCAGGGGCCCGGTTGGATTGCATCTTGTCCTGCATTTGGAGCTTTTGCCCACAATCTGTGCTGCCTTCTTTTAGGGCTCCCTCACGGATTACCTCAAGGGGAACATCATCACCTGGAACGAACTGTGTCATGTGGCAGAGACGATGTCACGAGGCCTCTCGTACCTGCACGAGGATGTGCCCTGGTGCCGTGGCGAGGGCCACAAGCCTTCTATTGCCCACAGGTACCTGGGTTAAGGAGCTCTCCCTGCATTTGTGCTGGGTTGCCCAGAGGGCTAGTGTTGGAAACCAGAGGTGCCTCCATGTGGTTTGTCAGAGCGAACCTGGCCTTCCTGTGTGCCCAGATAGCTAACTCTCTAGAGCCCTCTGCTGGGCACACGAGGAAGTGCTGACTCCTTTGCTTAGGAGAGCTGGCCTTTCTAGTTCTCAGATGTTCGTCAAGAGCATTTTGTATCCTTAAAAGGACTCTATCTATCTAATCTATGTAGGTTATATTTGCTGATGCTTGCTGGTGTATAGCTCGTGTGTTTGGTTATGTATGATGGTGATGGCATTTTACTCCCGGGATGAGCTTAAAAAGGCAAACGATAGATTACAGAAATGATACAGGGCTCTTAAAACTGTCTTAGGATCTTGTAGGATTTCTGAGCCATCCCTCCCCGTTTTGTGTGTGTGTATGTGTGTGAGTGTGTGTATGTGTGTGTTTCGAGACAGGGTTTCTCTGTGGCTTTGGAGCCTGTCCTGGAGCTAGCTCTTGTAGACCAGGCTGGTCTTGAACTCACAGAGATCCGCCTGCCTCTGCCTCCCGAGTGCTGGGGTTAAAGGTGTGCGCCATCACCACTTGGCCATCTTTTTTTTTTTTTTTTTTTTTGAGTTAGAGTTTCATTATATAGCTCAGGCTATCCTTGAACTCATGACTCCACGGCCTCCAGACTCTAGGCGTATAGACAGGAGCCATCATGCCAGCCTTGAATCTCGCCTTAAGAGCCACCTAGTTAACTTGGCACTGTTGTGTGCTATTAAATGGCACTCACTGGGGCCAGGCTGGGTAACACACACCTTTAATCCCAGCACTAGGGAGGCAGAAGCAGGTGGAGCTTTGTGAGTTTAAGACGAGTCTGGTCTACACAGTGAATTCCAGGTCAACCAAGGCCACACAATGAGACCCTTCTCACCCCCTCCACCTCCCAAAGAAGACTCTGGAAGTAGCTGTTCCAAACGCTCAAGAAATGTCACCTCCCTGAACCCTGTTCCAGTCACGTGAGGTGAAGCTGTCTCTGTCAGTCCCACCGCAGAGGTGGTGGGGCAATAGCGCAGAGACTGCAGCTTAGTCAAGGCCCCAGAGCGACTGCAGTCTGGCCCTGTGACTGAGGGAGGGATGAGCCTCCCTGTCGACTGTTGGCTTCAAAGCTGAAGGGCTCCCGAGGGTGTTGACAGTAGTGACAGAGAAGGCTGTGTGTGAGGCAAAGGTTGACGCTTGCTTACATAGTTCAGCCTAGCAGCAGCGCCTAGTAAGGGTAGGGCTGGCCTGAAGTGTGTGTGTGGTCCTCAGTTTAAGCCTCACAGCAAGGCTGAGAGAGAAGCTGGGGAGACTGAGGGCTTGAAGACCCTGAATCGGGGTAGAGCTGAGCCTGCACACTCTCCTGCTCTGCCTTGCCGGCAGCCGTGGCAAGCTGCTTTTAGATTCTTGTTCCTTTCCAAACATTGTGTGCCGTGTCCTCTGAGAATCTTTGGGCTGACTTTTAGGATCTGCCCAGCCACCACAGCCTGTTCTGCAGCATCCGGCAGAAGCCTTCTGGAGATGGCGGTGCAGGACTCCCAGGCAGCTTTACCTCCTTCTCCCGGAGAGTTGGGGTTTAAGCTGGGCGTTGCAAACCTAAGCTCTAGTGCTGTGAGAGCCGTGGCGGGAGGAGGCCCTGACCCAGCTCACGGCGGGCTGGGCGTTGATGCTGAGCTTCAGCTAGACTCTTGGTCTCCGCAGGGACTTCAAAAGCAAGAACGTCCTGCTGAAGAGTGACCTCACTGCTGTGCTGGCCGACTTTGGCCTGGCTGTTCGGTTTGAGCCGGGGAAGCCTCCAGGGGACACCCATGGGCAGGTACGGAGTCTGGACAGCCCGAGTTAGGAGCCGGCACAGGACTGTTGCTCCCGCACTCAGCCGGAGGACTGCAGAGCTACCTGGGAACTCAGAGAACTGTGGTTCTTGTCTCACCAGCGGGGAAACCAAGGCCTGGAGGTCGGCGAAGCTTCCTCCTGCCAGGCAGCTGAGCAATCCAGGCTCCCCATTTGGGCTTCGGCCACTCCTCCTGTATTTCAGTCTTTTTCTATTGTAATTATTTATTTTTCAAAAATACATTTTTGTGTGTGTGTGTGCGTGTGCATGTTTTAGTTAGGGGTCAGTTTTGTGGAAGCCTGAGGTAGTCACTGGGTGTCTTGCTTGAGCACCCGCCCCCTTGTATATGAAGGCTGGTCTTTCCCTTGAACCGGGATCTCACGCAGCATCGGTCTAGCCAGCTTGCTCTGGGGACCCCGCCTCTGTTTTCCATGCGCTGGTGTTGCAGGCAAGCTGCTTTATGTGAATCCTAGATACCCAAACTTCCTTTTCATACTTGGGTGACAAGTATTATAGGAGCTAAGCCATCTCTCCATCTCCTTGTTTGTTAGAGGGTCTCTGTGTTGTTCAGGCGGGGCTGGAACTCGGCTCTCCTGCCTCACCTTCTGAGTGCCGGCTTCTCTTCAGGTAGTAATCTCGGTAGAGCACAAAGCCTTGGAGTAGTGTAGTAATGAGGGGCTTGGGCTGCATTCCTGGCGCCGGGCCCCTTGTTCTGTCAATCTGTTGCAATGTGGGGCTCGGGCTGTGTTCCCGGCTCCGGGCCCCTTGTTCTGTCCCGGCTCCCGGTGTGTACCCGAAATAATTACACGGAAACTGTATTCATTGAAATACTGCCTGGCCCATTAGCTCTAGCCTCTTATTGGCTAACTCTCACATATTTGTTTAACCCATTTCTAATAATCTGTGTGTCGCCACTAGTCGTGGCTTACCGGCATGAGTCTAACCAGTGTCCATCTTGTGCTGGAGAAGCATGGCATCTGCTACACTGCCTTCTCACAGCATTCCGTTCTATCTACTCTGCCCACCTAAGGGCTGTCCTACCAAAAGGCCAAGGCAGTTTTCTTTATTTAACCAATGAGGGCAATACACAAATAGAAGACCCTCCTACACCAGAGTAGCATGTCGGGATGTTCTGGGATCCGTGTAGCTACGTCATCAGTACTGTCTCCACTTTGTGATGTTTTTACAGTTATCATCAGCTATGATCTTAACTCTGATGGAGCAGGGCTTTGTGCTTTGGCTTTCTGTCTTAATCAGTCTGGGGTACACAGGCTGCGGTTTTCCCAGCTGAGTATGTATTTGAGTGTAGCTGGTCTCTGGAGACCCTGTCCTCCTTTGTCTTCCTGTAGGTTGGCACGAGACGGTACATGGCTCCTGAGGTACTGGAGGGAGCCATCAACTTCCAGAGAGACGCCTTCCTACGCATCGACATGTACGCTATGGGGCTGGTGCTGTGGGAGCTTGTTTCTCGTTGCAAGGCTGCAGACGGTGAGTCAGGTGGCTGCCTTGTCGTCCTGGGCTGGGGACTGGGAGCTGGACGTTGGGTGATCTCATCAGCCTCTCACTTCTCAGGGCCTGTCGATGAGTACATGCTGCCCTTTGAGGAGGAGATTGGCCAGCACCCTTCACTGGAGGAACTGCAGGAGGTGGTTGTCCACAAGAAGATGAGGCCCACCATTAAGGATCACTGGCTGAAGCATCCGGTGAGGGAGCGGGGTTCAGGAGACTGGGGGTGTGCGAAGGAACCTGCCTTGTACGACAGGAGCCTAGGAACAAGGAAGGGCTGCCATGTTCCCTGGACCCTAGGGATGTATCTCTGAGGTTATGGGGAATAAGGTAGGCCCTGACCTCCTTCTTGTCCCCACTGTGGCTCAACTGCTAAATGTTGGGCCTTTGTGTTTGGACTTTGTGTACAATTTGATTTGAGTTTAGTGCTCCAAGGCTGGCAGCTGCAGCTGCTCCGGGGGAACAGGAGTTCCTCTTCTTCCTGTGTTGAAGTTTAGTGCACAGTTCTGTGGGTCTCTAAGGGAGGCCCGGACTCAGTGGGGTGACTGATGGGAGGGCAGGAGTATGGGGGCCTGCAGTTTGCAGCCTTCTAATCGACCTGCAGTGGCTGTGAGTGGGCCATTAGGCTCTGCCTGATCCCGACACATTGTCACTTGCTGCCATAACAAGGATTCTTCCCTCCCTCCCTCCGCTCTACAGGGCCTGGCCCAGCTCTGTGTGACCATTGAGGAGTGCTGGGACCATGATGCAGAGGCTCGCCTTTCTGCAGGCTGTGTGGAGGAGCGGGTGTCCCTGATCAGAAGGTCGGTCAACGGCACTACCTCGGACTGTCTAGTCTCTCTGGTGACCTCTGTCACCAATGTGGACCTGCCCCCTAAAGAGTCCAGCATCTAAGCCTAGGATACGAGTGTTTCTCCAGACTCAGTGGATCTGAAGAAAAAAGGAAAAAAGTTGTGTTTTGTTTTGGAAATCCCATATAACCGACAAACACATAAAATGCAGCTGCTATTTTACCTTGACTTTTATTATTATTATAATTATTATTAATAATATTATTTTTGGATTGGATCAGTTTTTACCAGCATATTGTTCTACTGTATCGCAAACAGCGGACACGTCAGCAGGCGTTGAGGTGCTGAGCTGTGAATGCAGAACCAGCGCCGTGCTGAAGAGCCTCAGCCACCTCCTGTCCTTCGGGATTTGTTTCCCCCAGCGTCCTCTTTGTCGCCTCAGCATCTGTAACACAAAGAAACCCATCTCCTGTCCTAGGAAACTCAATGCTGCAATCTCTACTAGAGGAACCTTTGAAGACTGTTACATGAACATACCCTTGCTCAGAAGAGGGTTCCCCCACCCCCTTATTTTGTGTTTCTCCCCTTTCAGGCAGTGAGCTTAAGAAATGGCAGATGTGTCTTCATGGATCTGATGGGTGTCATCCTGACCCAGCAGAGGGAAGCAGAGATGAGGAGGACGGTCTAGAGCAAAGTTGGAAGGGAGGATGTTTCTGGGGTGGGTTGGGAGCAGAGCTACACTGGACTTGGGCACATTTGGAGCAGCACCCTTGGCTGTGGAGGCTGTTTTCTCAGGTAACAAAGGATCGAGGGCAAGGACCTTGTGGGGGCCGAGCAGTAATAATAGCAAGCACAGGCTGGGTCTGGGGAAAGTCGAGGAGCGGTGCCAGGTTGCCCCGCCTACCCGTTTTCTTCACACTAACTTGGACTTGCCCACAGGAGGAAATACTACCTTGCTGGCGTCTTAAGAGTAGGTGAGGGCATTACAGCTTAGTGGACATTCTTCATTAGACGTGATGGATGCTGTGGATCTCTTTCATGGAGGAGATACCGGACTGCAGTTTCCTGTTGGCAGTTTGGGGAAATGCCTGTGGCACCCGTTGCACGGGGTGAGTGGCCCAGAGGATCCCTGGGTGGGGGCCTTGCCAGCCTGCAGCTCTGGGTTGGCCCCATGCAGCGGCATTATTGGCTCCTTTCTGAGGCTCCTGGACATGGCTTTCTCTGGACCCTTCAAAGCGGTGCATGGTGCATATTCTAAAACTGTTTTCTCTTACGCCATAACCTTGCTCCAGGCGGTGAATGTTCCTAATGCTGCTGTTTCGACATTGGAATTTTTTTATTTATGAAACATGCTAAATTTTTTTTCAGACAGAACACACACATCCACATATAAACACATCCTTTGCTGTGTGGCTTCCGAGGTTTAAATTTTAAAATGTAAAGGAAGTAACTTCACGACCACAGACCACCTCAAACCAGAAATACCTCAGAATTTTCTACTTGTGTACGTTTTATTAATTATATATTTTGTTAGTTGTGTTGTCTTGTAGGAAGTATATTTTAATGTAAGTTGGCTTTTATGACAAGGAAGTTTAAAAGAAATAGAGAAAAAAAAAGCTTGTGTCTTCTAGTCAGTGCTACCATTTCTGTTTGCTAGAAGCTCCTTGTAAATAGCAGTCATCAGCTGTAGGTGGGCTGTCTGAGCTGTCTGGGCATGCGTCCTGCTGGGTTAGACCGGATTTAAGCAGCACATCTCTGTCTTGAGGGTAGGCCACTTCCTCCTGGGTTGCTTAGAGGGTCAGGTGTTGTTCCTTAAGTCCCCTGGGTAGTATTCAGGATGACACCCCTACTTTAACTTGGCAGAACCACAGCCCTCAGGCCCACGTGAGGTAGTACTGGAGGGTTAATTCCTTCAGCTCACATCCGGGCAGCTGCTCCCCTCTGCGTGTGGTGTGTGGTGCCTGAGGCAGCCTGGGCTTGCTCTTTTCTGTGGGTGTTTGTGTACATGGTGCTGAGGAAGGCCAGCTGACTTCCCTCTCAGACCTTGGTCTTCGTTTCCGTGGATCACCGTGGGCTGGCCAGGTAGTTAGGGGGACATGTACTTTGTTTCTGTAAGCTATGTGTGTCCCCTCCTCCCCCACCTGATTTTGTACTTCAGGATTCCCTTCTTTCAGAATACCTTTTCCTAGCGAAACAGGTCTCAGCAGTTGCTTTTCCTTTCCACCTATTTCTTTAAGAAGCTTTAAATATTTATTGAAAAGTGCCATATCTGCTTTCTTTAGCTTTCTCCTCAGGCAGTGGAGACCTCTACTTTTGACCCTTAACAAACAAACCACTAAGAAATGTAGATACTTCGCTGTGGGAGTGACCCAGTCACCAGTCACACACTGTGCCAAACACTAAACCCAGATTCCCCGTGTGCTCTTGTGACCCTGGGTGATTTTTCTCTTGTGTGCTGGCTTGGTTTTGTCATAAGCATCTTGGCCTGGCTGAGATCTGGTGTGGAGCGTCCCAGTCAGGACACATTGTAGGCAGGGCAGGCCTGATACCTATTCTGGGGGTGGCTTCCCTCTTTGCTGACCCTGTGTCCAGCCACAACAGTGTCCTTGTCAGACGTTTGCACCAGAATGCAGTGTCACAAGGGGGATACCTGCTCGGTGTGGCCTGGAAAAGGGAGAGTCGGGGTGGTGATGTCTGTGAATAGGGCTGGAGACCACCTTGAGCCTTCAGGTAACACACCCAGTTGCTCATGGCTGGGAGCTAAGTGATCTTCCAGAGTGTGGCCCGGAAACTTGGGTGGTCCTTGTTTCTCTCTCTTTTTCTTTTTGTGTCCAGTGGGGGTCATGGGGCCTCTGCCTTCCACTCTGTCACAGATTTTATGCCACTTTCTTTCTTTCTAGTCCCCTGTCCCCTAAGCTTTTGGAAGACTGAGGAAGTCCCCATGTGTTCAAAGGGATGAGATCAGTCAGGAGAGAACCAGCTAGAGAGTGTCTTTTCCCTTCACTGCATGTTGTGGTCCAGATAGGCTCCTGTGGCCGTGGGCTTTGGCAGAGAATGTTCTGGTTGAAAATCCCTGTGATAGCAGTCAGTCAGTCATCCGTTGCCAGAGACTTCTGTGGCTGTGTCAGAGAAGGACAAAGCAAATGAAGACAGGGCTGCCATGTTGTGGGGCTCTGCAGAAGACCCTCATGGATGCCAAGGAAGACCACAGACAGCCATTAGCGTCTGGGCTAACATGGGCCGGCCTGGTGCCCCAGACACCAGATGCAAGGGGATGTTCTGGCCCTTGTGCTCAGACCTCCACAGCAAAGGGCAGACCTGCTTCTCATCATGAGGCTACCAGGCTTGCTGGGTGCAGCTGGGCCAGCCTTCCTGACAAGGCTTGGTGCTTCTAGCATAGTATATGATCCTGCCACCCTGCTCTGTCCTCCCTTCCTGCCTGGACAACACCCGTGACCCTCTCTGTCTTGCTACTCTGTCTTAGGCCTTGGGCTTTATGAAGGAATTTTCTTGATGGCATCCTACATCTATTTAATGTTTCCCATGCGTTTTTTGGCTCAGAAAGCCTGGCATGTGGTAGTTCCTATGCTTAGCCGCTTAGGCAAAGAAGTGACTGTTCCACCCAGAACTAGAGGACTGGCTGGCTCTCTCACACACAGAGTTTTACCTTCTTAATGTGTGAAGTTCCTGGTGTATACTGCAGGGTAGGAGGATGTCTTGTTTGTTTTCCCTAAATAATTAATACAGCAAAAGCTCACTATACTATAGTTGAATCCCTGCCACTGTTCTCAAGAACTTGGCTCGTTAGATGTGTCCCCAGGTCAGAGGGCAGTTTCATTCAGCTAGAGCTTCAGCATCGACTGTTTCATCCTTTTGGACTTGGGGACATGTCTGGAGAGGTGATCCAGCCTGGCCCGCATTTCAGGAGCAGTAGGTGACACCTTTCCCAGAAGTGCTGCGTGCCCTCCAACCATCCTCCTGCTGACTGGGGAAACGGCCAGAAAGGGTGATGGCAAGGTGTCCCTTTCCTCTCAGCTTGGGTGACATGACCTCCCCTTCATCACCGGCCGTTTGTAAAGGCTAAATTGAGACATATTCAGCAGCTGGCTCATTTGGCCTGGTGTTGAGCTTAAATCCCAGCTAACATTGTTTTAGATAATTAGGCCGAGTAGTTCAGCCGATGAGTCCTTTACAGTCTAGATGCTAAACTCCGTGCATCCAGGATTTAATGCGTAGTTCTTTATGTGTGCTTCTGGGTAGCTCTGTAGCCAGCAATCCTACTGGGAATGTACCCCGGACCTCTGCGAGGTTTAGGGAAGTGTTTTGGGATAATGATTTAGTTTTATAGAACATTAAATTAAGTTTAAAACACTCCCTTGGGAATCAATTTGTTGATTCCAACACATGTTAAAAAATTAGTTCAGTCAATAAATCAGCCCAAGTTCTTTGGTGGGCTATTGGGATATTGCTATTTGGACTTCTTTGCGATTGCTATAAACTACTGTTGGGCTGACAGTTTGAGTTGAGATCTGGAACGCCTACATCTTTTTTTCTAAACCAAGTTTAGCATTTTCATGCTGGCGTCTTCTGTGAAGAAAGGAAGACTTTGCACTCACTTGCGGTGCTATGCCTGTCCCCTTAGTGCCCAAGCCAGCGAGCGCCATTTCCCCATCCACGGAAGCACCTGGCAATGTTTCCCTCAAGAATTAAAACGCCATTGTGGGGCAATGGGTTCTGCATGACCTCTTGTTCTCCAGGCCTCTGTCCGTGGCCTGTCTAGGCTGAGTTAGTGTAGGCAGCCGTATGGGTGCACGGGACGTGGCTGCCGTCAGAACGGGGAGATCTGGACACCTGCAGATGAGACGTACTACATTCGTTTGTAGACTTGGTGTTTGAGTTTACAGTTAGGAGACGAGCGACCCCATTAGTTTTTTGGTGGGGAGGGGCAAGCAAAGGTGGGTTTTATGTGAGTGAACAAACACTGCCTCAAGTTCTGGAGCACCCACCCTTCCCTGACTCCTGACCGCTTTGCATCAGTGTTGTTAGATAGTGTTGTAAATAAGAGTAGTTCTATTAAGAGACTTGAAGTTTTCCTTTACAAAGTCCGTAGCTCCACCCATCTATTTAGTTCTGTCATGTGACAGTCGCCTTCACACAGTGTGGAGATTGTTTTGTACCACAGATTATTTTTATAAACTAGAGTGAGTCGGAGTGAGAACGCTTCTGTAACCCAAGCCCATGAGCTTTACTTTCAGGATCGTGTGCACACTGGAGTACGAGGGCTGGAGCTTAGCACATTGCATGGGTTCCTGAATACCCTGGCAGCCCGGAGTCGATTTACGGGTCCCCGTGGCCCAAGCTCCACTCACAGGGCAGTGAGGTCTCAGTCCTGCTCCCTGCCTGTGGAGGGGACAGTGGCCGGGCGAAGGGAGGAGCTTGTAGTGGGTTTGATTATGCTGAACAAGGGGTTCTGAGGTTGAAACTTTGTTCCTTATGTAGAAGGTAGTCACTTGACTGGGTTTGGGTTTGCTCCTTACATGGAAGGTACTCACCTGACTCGGTTTGGAAGCAGTAGCACAGAGCCGTGAGGGACACATCTAGAGAAAGATTTGGGCCACAGAAAACATTCAAATGGATTTGGTGGCCTGAGTTCCACTAACCAGAACCATCTGGGACTACTGAGTAATTCTTTGGAAATGGTGGGACTCATGGATATAATGAAGGAATTAAGTGAAGGGTTCCCAGGCACAGTTTGTCCCTTTTGACCAGGGCTGCTTTCTGCTCTATTGTGAAGCAGGAACCAACAGAGGAAGCTCAGTACCTCAGTCTCAGAGCGGGGTGTCTTTCAGATGCCCTCAGAGGGTTTCTGGCAAGGCCTAGGCGGCCTTCATCTCAACTTTTGATTTTGGGGAGAGAGTGGGTAGGACTTTGCATAGGGATTGGGGAGGTGGATAATTCAGTTAAATCATGTCCCGTGGCCAGTTCTGAGGTCCAACTGAAGACCTCTTCCCTATACCCTGCCTGCTGGCTCCAGCCTGCTGCATAGAGAACTACACTGGATGGGTGCTCCTGCTAACAGAGCCTTAGTGTGTTATTTCAAGCCAGCCATGGTCTCTGTTCATCCTGGTTGTTTTACATGTTATCTATCCCCTTTCTGCTGGGGACACTTAGTCCCAGCTCTAGCTGCATTCTGGAAGCCAGCTCCCCCGCTTCTGTTTCCCATAAAAGAAGACTTCTGTGCTCTCCAGCCGCCTGTCTTGGAATGTAATTCTGTTGTGCCTTGGTTTGTCACCCACCCCTCAAAAGCAACTGCAGTAAGCTTTCTCACTTGTCTCTTCTAGTCCCCGCCCCTTCCCTGCCTCCCTTTCCAGCCCTGATTTCTGGATGCACTTGTGTGATCCGGGTACTTTAAGAACCGGTTACCTCAGACCTCATGTTGAACGGTGTCACCACCTGGGCTCTCTTGATAACTGCCGTCTCTTACCACACGTGCAGGAGGCCCACTGAGTGTGGGCACTGACTCGTTTTAAAGCAAAACTCTTCCCAAAAGGACCCAGGGGTTTCTGGCAAGCCTGCCCTGGCGCTGCGGTGGGACTGGTTGGGCGTGTCATCAGAATGGTGCTTCCTGTGTCCTGTGCATTCTGCCGTGTTCAGTATTCTCATGTGTCTGAATAGGCAAAGCAACCTAACTGGCTGGTCTCGCACGCAGATGAGCTCCAAAGAGGAGCTCTTTGTAACGCCCGCATTTCCAGTCACCAGAGCTCAGACCTAGAACATTCCTTCAAACAGCAGGGTAGAAGCCCCACCCCCACCCCTGTCCACTGCCACAGTGCGTTCTGGGAAGATGTCTGTAGTGTACGTTGCTGTGGAATTAGGCCTTGTGGGATATGGCTGCTTGTCATTTTGATGTATTTTAAATAAATATATATATATATTTTTAAAGAGCCTTTTTTACCAGTTCAAAAAGCTTAATTAACCAGCTGTCATCACATCTGAATTTTTGTCTCTGGGGCATAGACGGCAGGGTGAGATTAAAAGTGGTAACTCAGCCATGAGTTGCCTGCCCTGGGCTGCCCTGCTGTCCTGCTGACCATGGGACACTAGTGTCAGCATGCACCTGGTGGGTTTCAACTCAGCCCTCTGGGTGTCTGGTGTCTGCCCCGCTTAGCGGACTGCTGACCTCAGCCCTTGCAAGTGCTTTAGCCCTAGTGGGGTTTTCCCAGAGCACTGCCACGAGCGAAGTGTATGAGTTTAGCCAAATAATTTCTCCATAAGGGAAAAGCGTGACGGATACCAGAGTAGGAAACACAAGTTGTCAGAACCGCCTGGGAGCAAGCAGCTGTCACGTGGGCAGGAGCCCTCATATGAAATGCTAGGCCCACTACAAGAGCGCAATTATTAAAATGCCAGCGGCTTGCTTTCCCTCACTTTTCCAGAATTCTATAAAATGCAAAGACAATTGAGTGGTACTTGAGAATTGAAGGCGAGGGTTACTGCAGATTAGCAACAGACTAGATTTCAGTGCCATGACACAAATCCACACGATGCCATTTTCAGCTGTACGAGAGAATCTGCTTATGAATGCGACACGATCCCAACCATGATGTTAAAGGCCACATTTTCACCCGTTGCTCTTTTTCCACATCTGCCCTTGAATCTGTCTTAGTGTTGTGCAGTACTGCAAACTCACCTTGCATCGAGTTTGATGTCCATTCCCGTGGAGAAGAGCATTTGGCATGTGACAGACAGTGAGTTGGAAATACAGCAGAGCATGGAATTTTTCAGGGACAGTTTTGGAACCAACAGAAAATGTTACTTTTTATTTACCATCTTATATATCAGTTTTACCAGCTACTTCTAAATTTGTACATTATTTGGAAGAAAAAAACCTTCTGACTTGTCTAACTTAGTGGAGAACGTGTGTGCTGCCCTCAGGATGGGCAGTTAAGTCTCACTGAGCTGTGTTATCTAACTTGTATATATGAATTGTAATTAAAAGTTTGGATTCATCTGTTTCTCACAATTTAAAATGACGAGTCATTGCAAAGTCTAGAAGTGTGACTAGTCTATGATTTCAGGCTGGAGACGTGAGGAAGCTCTCTCAAGTGCTGAAACTAAAAACTTTTAGTTTGGGGCTCCAATTCGACTGAGTACTGTTTGTTTGCCAGAATATGTGAGGTGTAAATGTATAGTGGGACACTTTCCACCCTTGTAGCTATAAAACAAACATTTTGTAGATCAGAAAATAGCTTGTACTACTGAATTAACAAAAGTTATACTAAAAGTATCATGTCTTAAAAAAAATATATATATATACAGAGTTAAGCTTGTTGCTGTTACCCTGTCTGGATTTGAAAAGTGTGCTGATTTATATAGATCTATATATATTACACACACACACACGCGCACACACACACGCACACACACGCACACACACGCGCACATACCCCTGTAATGGCCTGAAGCAGATGTCCATGTAACTACAGTTGCAAACATTTTGGAAAGAGCATTGTATCATAGTTCATTCATTTGCAGTGGATCTTTGCTCCTTTTTCCTGTGGTAATTTTAGAAATGAGTGTCAAGTTTGAAATTAGATCTGCTAAGTTGGGGGTTTTGCTGCTTGAATTCTGCACTGGGTCCTCAAACAAACCGATGTGAATGTAGTTTTTCCCCCTGTGTGAAGGAGCAGAGCCACACCCCCCAACAGAATAGGAGGAAAAATCTAGAACTATTTCAAGTTTTATCTTTTTGTATATGAAAATAAATAATAATAAATAAGTAACCTTGTCTGTCTTTTTTTTTATTTTCTTTTTTAAAAATTTGTGAATATCTCTGTATATGTGTATTTGTATGCTATCTGTCTATGGATGCCTAGGGAGGCCAAAACTGGAGCTGGAGTCATGCAGGTATTTGTGAGCCGACATGTGGGTGCTGGGAACTGAACTTAGATCCTCAGGAAGAGCAGCAAGTGCTCTTAACCACTGAGTCATCTCTCCAGCCCCCACCTCCCTTTTTTTCCAAGACAGGGTTTCTCTCTGTAGCCTTGGCTCCCCTGGAACTAACTCACTTTGTAGGTCAAGCTGTCCTTGTACTCGGGTCCACCCACCTCTCCTCCTGAGTACTAGGATTAAAGGCGTGTTCCACTACCCCCTGGGCATTTCTCATTTTTAAACTACGTGTGTGTGTGTGTGTGTGTGTGTGTGTGTGTGTGTGTGTGTGTGTGTGTGTGTGTGTGAGGTGCGGGGGAGTATTTGCATCTGAGTGCAATTCTGAGGAAGCAAGGTGTCACATCTTCTGGAACTGCAGTTCCAGTTGGTTGTAGCTGCCCAACATGGGTGCTGGGAATGGCCCTTGGGTTCTCTGCAGGAGCAGAGAGTGCTCTTACCACTGAGCCATTGCTGTCAGCAGCCACGTCGCTGTCTGTCTTAATTACATGGCAGGAATTTGACGTGTCTTTGTATGGGAATTAGAAGCTAATCAATAGCATCCCCTGCTCTCGGGCTGGCTCTAGGCTGTGGGTTCCTATTTGATACACATGCAGTTGCTGATGGCGGTCATGGGGCTGGAGCACCATTCTCTGTGTCTGCCTGCTAAACTGCTGAGATGCTTCAGCAGATCAAAGATACTGCATAAGCTGGACGCCCTGAGTTTGATCCCAAGAGCCTACATGAAGGTGGAAGGAGAACACTAGCTCAGCAAAGATGTCCTCCGCCCTCTACAGGCACACCATGGCATGGGCATACACAGACACACTAGTAATCATACATGAATTTTTTTTTTTTTTGGTTTTTCGAGACAGGGTTTTGCTGTAGTTTTAGAGCCTGTCCTGGAACTAACTCTTGTAGTAGACCAGGCTGGCCTCGAACTCACAGAGATCTGCCTATCTCTGCCTCCCGAGTGCTGAGATTAAAGGCATGTACCACTTGGCAGGTGGAAGCAAAATGGCCAGGGCCTTGGGGTCATCCCCTAAATGGACTATTCTCTGAATAAGGGTGAATTCCTGAAAGACAGGAGGATGTTTTCTGGAAGTGCCAGGAAGCCCACCTCAAGCCTTCCCATGCTTTGCAGCCCATGCTGAGCAGTATTCTTAAGAGTGGGTCAGAGAAGCCCCGGGTTCAGGTGCACGAGACTTGCTCTGCCAGACCTGGCTACGTGTGGGATAACTGCTGAGCCACTGAGAAAGTAACAGCACCAAATGAGAGCCCAAGTCCTCGAAGGAGTGAAGCAACACTGGTTTCTATTGCCTAGCAGAGAACACAGCTGCAGAAATCAGCCTGCTGCTCTCTGTAGACACGATTTTAGGGCCTATGACTGATTTTAAGTGGAGAATTACTGTTTTTGAGTCCTGCTTCTGGCCAGGCGATAGCTGCCTTGTAGCCACCCTTTCTTAAGTAAGCATCTGCTGGAAGACTCTTCAGTGGCCTTTACAGACCTTTGTGTAACCGTTGACCCTTTTTAGTTTCTCAGATAAAGTTAATGTTTCAT
>PVIU01008572.1:26930-82393 GCA_004026605.1 Ondatra zibethicus
AGGCTACAATTACCCTGATACCCAAACCACAGAAAGACAATACTAAGAAAGAGAATTACAGACCAATCTCACTCATGAACATTGATGCAAAAATACTAAATAAAATACTAGCAAATAGAATCCAAGAACACATCAGAACCATCATCCACCATGACCAAGTCAGCTTCATCCCACAGATGCAGGGATGGTTCAACATACAAAAATCTGTCAACGTAATCCACCATATAAACAAGCTGAAAAATAAAAACCACATGATCATCTCAGATCATGCCGAAAAAGCATTTGACAAAATACAACATCCCTTCATGATAAAAGTCTTGCAGAGAGTAGGGATACAAGGAACATACCTAAACATAATTAAAGCAATATACAGCAAGCCAACAGCCAACATCAAACTAAATGGAGAGAAACTCCCAGCGATTCCACTGAAATCAGGAACAAGACAAGGTTGTCCACTCTCTCCATATCCAATATAGTTCTTGAGGTCCTAGCTAGAGCAATAAGACACCAAAGGGAGATCAAGGGGATACAAATTGGAAAAGAAGAAGTCAAACTCTCACTGTTTGCTGATGATATGATAGTTTACATAAGTGATCCCAAAAATTCTACCAAGGAACTTCTACAACTCATAAATTCTTTCAGCAATGTAGCAGGATACAAGATTAACTCAAAAAAATCAGTAGCCGTCCTGTACACAGATGATAAAAGGGCTGAAGAAGAAATCAGAGAATTGACACCCTTCACAATAGCCTTATAGAAGAGAAAGTGGGAAGTACACTTGAACGCATTGTCACAGGGAACCACTTCCTAAATAGAACCCCAGCAGCCACAGACACTGAGAGAAACAATTAATAAATGGGACCTCCTGAAACTGAAAAGCTTCTGTAAAGCAAAGAACACGGTCAACAAGATAAAATGACAGCCTACAGAATGGAAAAAGATCTTCATTAACTCCACATCAGACAGAGGTCTGATCTCCAAAATATACAAAGAACTCAAGAAATTGGACAACAAAAGATCACATAATCCAATAAAAAAATGGAGTACAGATCTAAACAGAGAACTCTCAACAGAGGAATCTAAAATGGCTGAAAGACACTTAAGGAAATGTTCAACATCCTTAGTCATCAGAGAAATGCAAATCAAAACAACTCTGAGATTCCATCTTACACCTGTAAGAATGACCAAAATCAAAAATACCGATGACAACTTATGCTGGAGAGGTTGTAGGGAAAAGGGAACACTTCTGCATTGCTGGTGGGAATGCAAGCTGGTACAACCCCTTTGGATGTCAGTGTGGCGATTTCTCAGAAAATTAGGAAACAACCTTCCTCAAGGCCCAGTAATACCAGTTTTGGGTATATATTCAAAGGATGCTCAATTGTGCCACAAGGACATGTGCTCAACAATGTTCATAGCAGCTTTGTTTGTCATAGGCAGAGCCTGGAAACAACCTAAATGCCCTTCGATCGAAGAATGGATAAGAAAAACGTGGTACATTTACGCAATGGAGTACCACACAGCAGAAAAAAATAACGACAGCTTGAATTTTGCAGGAAAATGGATGGAACTAGAAAGCATTATTTTGAGTGAGGTAACCCAGACACAGAAAGACAATTATCACATGTACTCACTCATAGGTGGTTTTTAAACATAAAGCAAAGAAAACCAGCCTACAAACCACAATCCCAGAGAACCTAGACAACAATATGGACACTAAGAGAGACTTAACATAGATCTGATCTACATGGGAAGTAGAAAGTATAAAAAGCCAAGATCTCCTGAGTAAATTGGGAGCATAGGGACCTTGGGGGAGAGTTGAAGGAGGGAGGGGAGAGGTAGAGAGGGGAGCAGAGAAAAATGTAGAGCTCAATAAATATGGGAAAAAAAGTTAATCTTTCATTAGTGACTGTAGAAAAGGGAGATTTTTAGCCCGGTGGCATACACCTTTAATCCCAGAACTCTGAGTTAGAGGCCGGTGATTCTTTGTGAGTTCGAGGCCAGCCTGGTCTACAGAGTGAGTTCCAGGACTGCCAGGAGTACTCAGAGAAACACTGTCTTGGGGCTGGAGAGATGGCTCAGTGGTTAAGAGCACTGGCTGTTCTTCCAGAGGTCCTGAGTTCAATTCCCAGCAACCACATGGTGTCTCATAACCATCTGTAATGAGATCTGGCGCCCTCTTCTGGCATGCGGGCATACATGGAGGCAGATGTTGTATACATAATAAATAAGTAAAAAAAAAAAGAAAAGAAAAACAAAAAAAAGTGTCTTTTGCCAGGCGGTGGTGGCGCACGGCTTTAATCCCAGCACTTGGGAGGCAGAGGCAGGCAGATCTCTGTGAGTTCGAGACCAGCCTGGTCTACAGAGCTAGTTCCAGGACAGGCTCCAAAGCCACAGAGAAACCCTGCCTCAAAAAACCAAAAAAAAAAAAAAAAAAAAAAAGAAACCCTGTCTCGAAAAAAACTAACAACTGATTTTTTTTTTCTTTTTTTAAAGACTGTGATTCACCATGTAGCCCTGGTTGGTCTGGATTTGTACACAGACCAGGCTAGCCTGAACTCTAAGAGATTGGCCTGCTTCTGCCTCCTGAGTGCTGGGATTAAAGATGTGCGCCACCAGGTCCAGCAAAACTCACAGTTTTGACAAAGGAGTTGGAAAGTCATTAAGACTGGATTTTAGGGCTGGAGAGATGGCTCAGAGGTTAAGAGCACTGGCTGCTCTTCTAGAGGTCCTGAGTTCAATTCCCAGCAACCACATGGTGGCTCACAACCATGTAATGAGATCTGGTGCCTTCTTCTGGCCTGCAGGGATACATGCTGGTAGAACACTGCATACATAAAAAAAAAAAAAAGACTGGATTTTAAGGCTTACCTGGCTGCTTCCCTATATCAAAGGAACTTTCATTAAAAGAAACCACACTGTGAGTAATTTGTAAAAATAAACGTGAGAAGTAGAAGAGAACTTAAGAATTACCACCTTATCCCCCACTGATAAATCTCAAGCATCCCAGCGAATACTGGGGCTCCCTTGGACAGTTTAAAAACTGGTCCAGTCCTTTTATTTTAGCTGGGCAAGCAGGTCCCCAGGATGCTTCACTGTCCCAAAGCAGCAGTCCTTCAAATTCTTGGGGCCAAGTGGCATGTACGGTGACATTAAAGTAAAAGATATGGATGACAAAAAACTCACCTATGAGCCGGGTGGTGGTAGCACAAGCCTTTAATCCCAGCACTTGGGAAGCAGAGGCAGATAGATCTCTGTGAGTTCGAGGCCAGCCTGGTCTACAAGAGCTAGTTCCAGGACAGGCTCCAAAGCCACAGAGAAACCCTGTCTTGAAAAACCAAAACCAAAAACCAAAAAACAACAACAACAAAAAAAACCCCTCACCTATGTGCTTTGTACTTTAAAAAGAAAAAGTATGTGGGTGTTTTTCTGGCACCTGTCTGTACACTGTGTGTGCTGTGCATGTGATAACCAGAAGAGGGCATCAGATTCCCTGGGATGGAGTTCTAGCCTGTTGTGAGCCTCCATGTGGATTCAGGAAGTTAACCCAGGTCTAGGACTCTTTACCTCATCTTTGCATGTCGATGACTGTAACAAGTTCTGATGGCAGCTCCCAAAGTAGCCTTTGTGGCCATTGACTAGTATTTTTTGGTTATATTATCAGGGTTTTCCATTGCACAGGACAGAAATTTCTAGGCTAAAAGGGGCTGTAGTGGGAGGATACTGGTGAGGTGGCCACCTATCTTGGGAAAAGGCAGGAAGGTGATCTTCCAAGGGCCTTAAGAGCCGGGGCCATTGAGTCGCCACGTCTCCAGATCTGTACTTAAGCATTTGTTCTCTAGTTGCTCTGTGGGGGACCATATACAGTTGGTCTTTGTCTACTGGGCTGGAAACTAGTCTGTAGATGGACGGAGGTGGATAAATCACAGGCTACTACCTGGAGAGAGAACTATGCCTCTAACTCCACAGAAAGGGTGGCTGAGCCGGCTCATGCCCGCAGGGTCAGAGACCTATGGGATCACACGTGACTTCACCAGAGGTATTCTTCGGGAAGAATTCCTCAAACTGCTTTGTCTGTGCAAGGCTTTGAAGATTGTGCTTGAATTTCCTTGGTTATTAACTAGAGATGGCCTCCTGCTGAGAGATTGCCCTTGAGGTCAGATGAAACCTCTTCGTTTCCAGTTAAGAAATGGGAATTGGCTGGGCATGCTCTAGGTTCGAGCCCCCAGCATTGACTGTAAATTGGGCATAGCAGGGCACACCTGGAATCTCAGCGTTCTGGAGGTGGAGGCGGAAGGATCAGACATTCAAGTCAATCAGCTACATAGAGTTCAAGGCTATCCTGGGATATGCGAGTCCCTGTCTCCAGGGGGGAAATAGCAGTGTATTGTAACAAAACTTTAGGTCCACCTCGGAGGCTGGAGGCCATGCTGCAAGGTCCTCGAGGATCCATTCATCTGAGTGGTAATCCTAAACAGATGTTCTTTCTTTATCAGTGGACATTAGCCAATTCGTTTTTTAAAATTTATTTATATTTTATGTACATTGGTGTTTTGTCTGTATGAGCATGTTGGATCCCCTGGAACAGGAGTTACAGACAGTTGTGAGCTGCCATGTGGATGCTGGGAATTGAACCTGGGTCCTCTGGAAGGGCAGCCAGTGCTCTTTTTGTTTTTGTTTTTCGAGACAGGGTTTCTCTGTGTTATTTGGGGCCTGTCCTGAAACTCGCTCTGTAGACAAGGGTGGTCTCAAACTCACAGAGATGCCCCTGCCTCTGCATCTTGAGTGCTGGGATTAAAGGCATGTGCCACCACTGCCCGGCTGCAGCAAGTGCTCTTAACCACTGAACCATCTCTCCAGCCCCCACCAGTTTTATATTCTAAAACCAAGAATAGTGGTGTCATATAATAGGCTAACATTTACAGTGTGCTTGACAGCACACATCTTATGTGTTCCCTCCTCAGTCTTAGTCCTGTCTAAGATGATGATGATGGTGATGGTGATTTTTTTATTGATATTTATTTTTTTAAATATTTATTTATTTTGTATACAATATTCTGTCTACATGTGTGCCTACAGGCCAGAAGAGGTCACCAGACCTCATTACAGATGGTTGTGAGCCACTATGTGGTTGCTGGGAATTGAACTCAGGACCTTTGGAAGAGCAGGCAATGCTCTTAACCACTGAGCCATCTCTCCAGCCCCCTTTTCTAAAAGAATTTAATTTTATTTTATATGCATTGGTATGAGGGTGTCAGATCCCCTGGAGCTGGAATTACAGACAGGTGTAAGTTGCTGGGAATTGAACCCAGGTCCTCTGGAAGAGTAGCCAGTGCTCTTAACCGCTGAGCCATTTCCCCAGCCTGTATTGATATTTATTGAGCTCTACATTTTTCTCTGCTCCCCTCCCCACTGCAATCCTCCCCCAAGGTTCCCATGCTCACAATTTACTCAGGAGATCTTGTCTTTTTCTGCTTTCTGCTACCCATGTAGATTAGATCTATGTAAGTCTCTCTTAGTGTCTAAATTCTCTGGGATTTTGGTCTAAATTGTTATTGTTGTCTAAATTCTCTGGGATTTTGGTTTGTAGGCTAGCTTTCTTTGCTGTATGTTTAAAAACCACCTATGAGTGAGTACATGTGATAATTGTCTTTCTGTGTCTGGGTTACCTCACTCAAAATAATGTTTTCTAGCTCCATCCATTTTCTTGCAAAATTCAAGCTGTCGTTATTTTTTTCTGCTGTGTGGTACTCCATTGCGTAAATGTACCACATTTGTTTTATCCATTCTTCGATCGAGGGTCATTTAGGTTGTTTCCAGGCTCTGGCTATGACAAACAAAGCTGTTATGAACATAGTTGAGCACATGTCCTTGTGGCACGATTGAGCATCCTTTGAATATATACCCAAAACTGGTATTACTGGGCCTTGAGGAAGGTTGTTTCCTAATTTTCTGAGAAATCGCCACACTGACATCCAAAGGGGTTGTACCAGCTTGCATTCCCACCAGCAATGCAGAAGTGTTCCCTTTTCCCCACAGCCTCTCCAGCATAAGTTGTCATCAGTGTTTTTGATTTTGGCCATTCTTACAGGTGTAAGATGGAATCTCAGAGTTGTTTTGATTTGCATTTCTCTGATGACTAAGGATGTTGAACATTTCCTTAAGTGTCTTTCAGCCATTTTAGATTCCTCTGTTGAGAGTTCTCTGTTTAGATCTGTACTCCATTTTTTTTATTGGATTATGTGATCTTTTGTTGTCCAATTTCTTGAGTTCTTTGTATATTTTGGAGATCAGACCTCTGTCTGATGTGGAGTTAATGAAGATCTTTTCCCATTCTGTAGGCTGTCATTTTATCTTGTTGACCGTGTTCTTTGCTTTACAGAAGCTTTTCAGTTTCAGGAGGTCCCATTTATTAATTGTTTCTCTCAGTGTCTGTGCTGCTGGGGTTCTATTTAGGAAGTGGTTCCCTGTGCCAATGCGTTCAAGTGTATTTCCCATTTTCTCTTCTATAAGGTTCAGTGTGGCTAGCTTTATGTTGAGGTCTTTGATCCATTTGGACTTGAGTTTTGTGCATGGTGATAGATATGGGTCTATTTTCATTTTTCTACATGTTGATATCCAGTTATGCCAGCACCACTTGTTAAATATGCTTTCTTTTTTTCCATTTGATATTTTTTGCTTCTTTATCAAAGATCAGGTGTTCGAAGATGTGTGGATTGATATCCGGGTCTTCTATTTGGTTCCATTGGTCCTTCTGCCTATTCTTATGCCAATACCAGGCTGTTTTCTGTACTGTATCTCTGTAGTAGAGTTTGAAATCAGGGATTGTGATGCCTCCAGAAGTTCTTTTATTGTACATGATTGTTTTGGCTATCCTGGGATTTTTGCTTTTTCATATGAAGTTGAGTACCATTCTTTCGAGGTCTTTGAAAAATTTTGCTGGGATTTTGATAGGCAGGCGATGCTGATTTTAACTTCTCTTTTGAGATAGGTCTTGCTGTGTAGCTGATATTCGTTTGGAACTCAGTATGTAGTGTAGGCTGGTCTTGAACTCATATTCCTTCCTCAGCCTTCCTAGTGCTTGGATTACGAATCAGTTCCACCAAACCATATTATAATCTTATCACATTCATTTGTTTCTGTCTGGCTGTGCACACTTGTGCATGTAGGAGGGCAAGTGCACAGCTATGGAGGTTAGAGGGCGGCTCTCAGGAGTCAGTTCGCCCCATCAGGTGCACAGCTGTGGAGATCAGAGGACGGCTCTCGGGAGTCAGTTCTCCCCTTCCATCTAGTGAACTCCAGGGATTGAGGGCAGGTGTCAGTTTCAGTGGCCAGTACTTTTACCAGATAAGCAGTTTTGCTGGTTCAGGCACAAATTAAAAGAGGAGACATGTTGGGTTGCCACACCCGATGGGGTGCCACACCCGAGTAGTTTGGCAGGGATTTTAACTTCCGAGCTCTGTTCTAGAGTCTCGGGTTACCAAGGAGTTCTGTTTTGCCAAGAAACTCGATAGGAGGTACAAGCACCGTAGCTTAAGAAGGTAAGTGTGTGCATTTTTGACTTTGAAGCCAGGTGTTGCAAACAGATCCAATGTGGTACAGGCTTCGGAATCACACCTAATTGGATCATGAGAACGCGTTTACTCACTAGTAAAGGAGTCTAAAGGTATTTTCTTCTGAGGACAGTCTATGCACGCGATTAAACCCGCTTTCAACTCATCCGTCATCACCTGCCCCGGACCAGAGATGGAGGCAGGCGCGTCTGCCCTAGCTGGTCACCAGGGGGCGCACGAGGCCCCCCGCGGAGGCTTCTGGGCGGTGGCTCCAGACTGCGCGTGCGTGCCTCGTTCCCGGGCTTGCGATTGGGCCTTTTCGGCTTCGGACCCCCGGTGTGCGCAGGCGCGGCAGAGGCAGCGCGCTGGCATCTCCGGAGCGATGGCTGCTAAGAGCTTCGCTTCCCGCCACAGGGGCTCGCTGCGGTTTCTGAATGGCTTCTTGGCCGGGGCTGTCGTGGGCGCGGCGGGCGCGGGGCTGACAGCGCTGCAGCTCCTCCGGCGTCGGGACGGCGAGCCGCACGGTGAGTCTGAGGGCGGGCGCCATCCCCCGGCCTCTGCGGGCTCCCACGTCACCGCCCTCCGTCCTTAGCGCCAGCTCGAGCTGAGACTCTGTTTGTTCTCCACCTTAGGTGCAGCACAGTGCCTGGTACAGAGTTGGCCTTCAGTAAGTGTCTTAGTTTCTTTTCCTGTAGCTGTGACAAGCAAGCAAATACCCGACGAAAGCCGCTTAAGGGAAGGGTTCGTTTTAGCTCCCAGTTCG
Source organism: Ondatra zibethicus (assembly GCA_004026605.1). Lineage (NCBI taxonomy): Eukaryota > Metazoa > Chordata > Mammalia > Rodentia > Cricetidae > Ondatra > Ondatra zibethicus. Next base: position 35,247 of record PVIU01008572.1, read on the forward strand.
AGGTGCATCCCTTATTATGGCGGGGAAGGACCTTGAAGCAGCTGGCCACACCGCTTCCACAGTCAGGAAACAGGGACGAATGCCTGCTGCTGCTTGGCCCCCTTTCCTTCTATACAGTGTGGGATTCGCAGCCAGGGAATGACCCCGCCCACAGTTAAGCTGGGGGTTCCCACGTCAATGAGTGCTACCACAATTACGCCCCCGCCTCCCGCATAGGCATACCCAGGCCTGTCCCAGGTGATTTTGTCTAGATTCTATCAAATTGACATTAACCCTCACAGCACGTCTGTCTGAAGGAGTTTCTGTGAAGACTGACTACCCAGTCTTCAGAGTACGTAGGTCCTTACGCTCCCAGGACGAGCTGAACACCCAGCTTCTTTGATACTTGCCACTGTGCGGGAGGACGTCTCCGGTGGTTGGTGCCTGGGAAGGCATGGGGAGGAAGAGTAACTGGTAACCGGCTCGGTGTTAGGCGAGAGCTCGTTTTTTTTTCCCCCACTAGAAGAAAGTACCGGGTTCCTAGTCTTTCCTCGAATATGGGGGGAAAGTGTCAGTGAGGGATTGTTTAGTTGTTTTTTTTTCTTTTTTGAGGCAAGGTCTCATTGTGACCCAGCCACGCATCAGACCTGTTGGAGTAACAGGTGTGTGCTTCCACTCATGAGTTATGGTCTTTAGAAAAATGAAAATGATTATTTAGCCTGGCAGATGAGATCCCATGGTGATGAGAAACTACAGTTATGGCCATTTTTGTCTTCATAAGTACAAAGCCTCTTTCCCGTCCAGCTTTATCAATGACTGATGGTGACTGATGGTTTTCCTTTGAGGTCTCCTTATGGTTTGAGGTGCACACAGATTTGAAAAGCTAGTAAGATCGGGTCCTTGTTTATTTTTGGCACCAGGAATTGACTAGCGCGTGCCCAGAGCTGTCACTGAGCAGTGCCCTGCCTCCACCCTGCACACCTCTCGCCAGGCCTTTATTTGAAAGTTCTGACTCAGTGTGGCAGCGCATCCCTGTAAACTCAGCAACCTGTGATAGGTGGAGGCAGCAGGAACAAAAGTTCAAGGCCTGCCTGGGCCACAGAGTGAGTTCACAGTTAATGTGAGCCATGCAGCGAGACCCTGTATCAGAGTGAAAAATGGAAGGATTGGGAATGTAGCTCTTCTGGAATTCTGCCTAACACAAGCGAGGACCCTGAGTTCATTCCCCAGCACCAAAACTAAATACACACTCCTAGAGCTGAGGCTTATGGTGAGTACACAGTAGACCATAGGCAGAGGAGGATTTTGCTGACCATTTTCTCTGACTTAATAAATAACTGCACAAATGAGGTCTGTCTTGTTAGATCCCCTGCTCTTCAGCCCTGGGAATCCTGGTGAGACCTTTGAGCCGTTTGCTTTTAGATACCACTGTTGTCTTGATAGTCTCTCGTTCTTAGTAAGAGTCACTAATTGCTTGTATTTTATTCACCCCCTCTTTTTCTTTCTTTTTTTTTAATTTTCTCTTTCTTTCTTAGAATCTGCAGAAAAAGTTGTCTTGGAACAGTTTGGATTTCCTCTGGCCGGAACAGAGACCAGGCGCTACACTAACCATGCCTTATCTTATGATCAGGCAAAACGGGTGCCCAGATGGGTCCTTGAACATATATCCAAGGACAAGATTGTAGGTAGGTGGTTGGGACAGAGTGCAGGTACTGATGAAAGGGTTTCCAAGTTTAGAATAAGGGGATGGTTGAGAATATTTTCAACTTTAGGATGTCACAGCACACACTGAAAATGATGCTTATTTTGCTCTCTGATTAAATGGATCAAGTTTAGTCTCCAAGGAGCCCAAGATCCTTCCCAGCTGTTTCAGGGGCTGAGAACATCCATGTTTCAATAGTTGAGTTTCAAGACCCCATCCTAAATATTGACACAGTGAGCATCATCTTTACCTCAACATGCCTTTTTTTTTTTTTTTTTTTGCTTTGGAGCCTGTCCTCAACAGGTCTTTTTTTAAACACCCACTAAGTGTGCTTGCACGGTGGTATGAAGCTCTGGGCATATCTGGGTATATAGCCATGACTAGAGTAGACGGTCTATAGTCCTGTGGCATTTTATTTATTTAATTCTTTTATTATTTATTTTTTTGTTTTTTCGAGACAGGGTTTCTCTGTGTAACAGCCCTGGCACTTACTTTGTAGATCAGGCTGTCCTTGAACTCAGAGATCCGCCTGCCTCTGCCTCCTGAGTGTGCGCCACCACCTCCCACCGTCCTGTGGCCTTGTCTTAAAGGCGATCCCTCAGGGACCGCATTGTTGGAGAAAACTACTCCCTTTCCCAGGAGCCCTCGGGTTGGTGGAGGTTCCTCAGTGAGAAGTGGGGCTTTGTGACGCCCCTCGCCCTTCTGCTGGGTCTTTGGTTTGAGCTTGTGCAGGTCTTGCCCACGCTGTGCGTGACACAGTGGTTTCTTTTCACATTTATTCGGTGGTGGAGTTTTCTGTCCCCTCACCGCCTCCTTGTTTTCATTGGGCCTGCCGTCCAGCGTGGTTTCTTCACTGAAAGGCCAGAGTCCGAGTGTGAGAGCTAGTGTCCCTGCGTGAGAAGTGTCTCTGCCTGAGAAGCAGCCTGTCCTAGACCAAGCCTTGCTCAGATGAAATAGCTCAACTATTTTAGGAGCTTGAGACATGCATGTGGTCCCTAATACAGCTGCTTGAAGGGGTACCTTCTCACAGTAGCCCACTTGCCTGTCTTAGAGCACCCACTGATCAGCATTTTGTATGTTTTTCCATCAGGTGACACGGACAGAAAACATTGTAAATTCAAGCCTGATCCCGGTGTCCCTTCAACCTTCAGTGCCCTCAATGAGGACTATGTTGGAAGTGGCTGGTCACGGGGACACACGGCCCCAGCAGGAAATACAAGTTGTTCAGGGTAGGCACTTTTGAGAGGATGAGGATGTGTGGCCGATGATCTAGGGACCAAAACAAAGCTTGAGGGTGTCCGTGTCTGTCTGTCTGTCTGTCTCCTGCCTCTGAAAACTAAATTCTAAATGTAAAGGGGGCCGGAAAGCCACTAGGACCTCAGCTACTCATTTTTATTTTTAAAAGTTTGAGAGCTGTAGAAAGCCTAGACAAAGTGGCCGTGGTGGCCAGGCGGGGGCCAGGCGGGGGCCACCCTTGAAGAGGTGGATATGGTGATGGCAGCTATTGACTGCAGTCACTGAAACAGCTTTGTGTGTGTCGGTCAGACATGCCCCGTGAGTGGATCTGTGGTGGCTAGGAACTGGGAGAAGAGGACGTTTTCTCTGCCAGTTTTGAACTAAATGTTCTGTTGTTGTTACATAAAATCTCTTTCCTCCAGAAGTTACTCTGCAGCTTTCTTTGGAGACTTTTAGTCCTTGAAGCTCATGAACATGGTTTTGGATGATACAAATGCTGGGGAAAGCCAGACAGGCTGAACTATTTATATTATAGTTCTTACTTTTTATTATAGTTGATACTGTTATTATTTGAGACAGTCTCATGTGGAGCCGGTATGTAGATTAGGTTGACCTTGAGTTCCTGACCCCCTGCTTTAACCTGTGAAGCGCTGGTATGATGGGCCTGTGCTACTGTACCCAGCTTATAGTCTTTTTAAAAATTAATTTTTTTGGAGGAAGGGTTAGTCTTTTTTTAAATTAAAATTATTTTGCATATATTGAATGTGTGCGTGTGTGTGCATGTGTGTGTGTACGTGTGTGTGCATGAATTGTATGTGGAGGCCAAAGGACAACGTGTAGAGTTCTTTCCTTTCACCCTTTTGTTCCGGGCACCAAATTTGGGGTAACAAGCTCATGGGGCAAGCACTCTTGCCTCTGAGCAATCTCACTGACCCTGGGAGCTCTTCTATTGCACAGTGACAGAATTCTCTGTCTTGCAATATTTCCGCCTTTGTTTATCTCAGCAAGCGTCAGTGGGTTGGGATGTAGATGGTGGCAGCATGGTTACTGGCCTGAGCAGATTCCAGCCCTGATGAGTGCGCCTGTAGTCCCAGCGGTTAGAGATGAGCTGTTAATTTGGGGCTGTCAGCATCTGCTCCTGGAGCCTTTGAAGGGAAGGCATGCAGGAATAAATGCTGTTTCCATTTCTTTTGCAGAAGGCCATGGCGGAGACCTTCTACCTTTCTAACATTGTGCCTCAGGATTTCGATAACAATTCTGGCTACTGGAATAGGTAGGTGTGGATGGAGGGTGGTGTGATGAGACTGTTGGGGGCATGTATGTGCTGTCTCTCGCTTTTCAGATGCTCTCCTGGCTGAAAGGCCCGTCCCTTTGCTGTGTGGGAGTACAGCCTTCCACGGGAGAACAGACTTCAGAAGACAGCCTGCCTCTTTGATTGTCCACTTCTGTTCAAGTCAGGTTTTGAGAGAAATGACTCAAAGTAACATTCCTGATAGTAGCTGAGCCGCGTGTCTAGGGAAGGCACTTTGTTTGTTCCTAAGCTTTTTTGGGGAGGCACTGTCAATTGCCAAGGCTGGCCTCCTGCTTGGGATTCTCCTTCCTCAGCCTTGAAAGTCCTGGGGTGGCAAGTGTGAGCCAGCACACTGCCTATTTCTGAGCTTTGCAAGAGAAAGGTTTGGTGTGGTACAGTTCAGCACAGCCGTTAGCCATTTTAGTGGTAGAAACCAGAACATCTTAGCCTTGTGCTTTCTTTTGACATTGTTACGTTCTGTCCGGTGGTCTCAGCAGGCGTTGAGACTAACACTGGTTGAGGTTGTTTCAGGCAGGTGTGCTTTTCCTGTGTATTTTACGGTTCAGAATAAGGCTAGAAGTGTAGTTCATAGACAGACTACTTGCTTCAAATGGGCAGGGGCCATGGCTTTCATCCTTAGCACCAAAGGACCAACACCAAACAAACAAAAGAAAGAAAATAAAGCTGGGGAGATGGCTCAGCATGCTTGCTCGTCTAGAGGGTCTGAGTTCAGTGTCCGGCATTGGCATGATGGCCCACAGCTGCCTGTGACACTAGTTCCATGAAACCCAGTGTCCTTTTCAGGTTCTCACATGTACACTTACATACATGCAGGTAACACACACATAAAAAGATAAATAAATTTTAAAAAATAAGCATTAAGAAAATGCCCTATACTTACAAACCCAGGGGCCAGAGAGGCAGCTCGGTGGTTAAGAGCCAGTGTTGTTCTTGCAGAAGACAGGAGTTTGGTTCTCAGCTTCCGCACCAGCTAAGCCCACAGCCGCCTGTGATTCCAGCTCCAGGGCTTCTAACACCTCTGCCGGGCTCTGTGGCACCTGCACTCATGTGCTTGTGTGCAAACACAGACTCACAAAACCATGAGAGGAGTCTGTAAAGACCAGCAGTTACCAGTCAGCACGCATCTGCATCTGTGTACCCTAACCCTGCAGCCTGCTCAGATTATAATATATGGCATCATACATTATATTTTTAGGAGAAAAGAACTGTTTTAAAATGTAACCCACAATACTATTGCACTTAAAAATGTGCAGTTGCTCTCATACCAGCTTGACGGTGTTCGTTCCCGAGTGTCTTGTTGCTGTTGGGATGCAGCTAAGGTTCAGAGTAACTCGTGGATTCTCTCACTCCCTCGTAAAGCTCTTCTTTCCAGCTTCTTGGCGCTCTGGGCTGTTCTTCCCCTTCCCATGTTGTGTTGTTGCTGGTTGCGCACCTGTGGGAGCCCTTTACATTTCCTTCTCATTTCATTTTCTTGGGGAGATCTTTGTAGAGAGGAGAGCTTCACCTTGTAACTGGGCATCTGCACTGTGAGAGGAGCCGAGAGGAATGGTGACAAGAGCTGCCGTCTCCTTTAGGTCCTGGCCAAGTGCAATATAAAAAGTGCATATTAGGAGCCTGGAGGTGGTGGTGCACGCCTTTAATCCCAGCACTCGGGAGGTAGAGGCAGCCTGGTCTACAGAGCTAGTTCCAGGACAGCTAGGGCTGTCACACAGCAAAACCCTGTCTCAAAAATCGAAAACAAAAAGTGCTTATCACTACCATGTTGATGATTGTGTTGTGAACCTGTCTCTGTCCCTAGCACTGTGCTGGGTACGTGTCTTCCACTGGAGGTAGCTGCCTCATGGGGCAGCCAGAACCTAACAGTTCCTGTGTCAAGCTAGGTAAAGGAGTCTGTGTTCCTAGTCTCTTTAGTGCTTTAGGATACATTCTGGTGACAAGTGCCACTAGACTGACCGTTTGGTTCCACCAGGCTTTCAGGATCCATGTTGTAGAAACAGCCATGACTTAGGGAATTGCAGTTTAGCTTTTGACTTTTCCAGGTAATGCTGGAGACGGTCTGAGAAGCGTCTCCGTGTAAGTCTGACCTTCAGCTTCAGCTGGGATAAGCATGCATAGCTGCAGTCTTGATACTGTGTAGGCAAGGCTGGTCTCCAACCTGTACAGATCCTCCTGCCTCTGCCTCCTGGGTACTGGATTAAAGGTGTGCATCATCATGCCTGATTTGATAATATTTTTTAATAGTTTGAAGTTCAAAAGACTGCTTTAAATTTTTTTTTTCCCCCAAAACAGGGTTTCTCTGTGTAGCTCTGGCTGTCCTGGAACTGGCTCTGTAGACCAGGCTGATCTCGAACTCAGAGATCCGCCTGCCTCTGCTTCCTGAGTGCTGGGATTAAAGATGTGTACCACTACCTCCTGGCTTTGAAATTTTTTTTTTTAGACAGGGTCTCACAATGTAGCCCTCTCTGGTCTGGAACTCTTTGTAGACCACATTAACCTTGAACTCATAAGAGATCCAATTGCTTCTGCCTCCTTAGTGTTGGGACTAAAGATGTGTGCCACTATAGGTATCCCTAAGTTGATTTCTTAAGTGAGATGTCTTGGTGTCTTTTCTAGGGGCTGGGTAACTTTTTGCTTTCTTACATGTATGCTTGTAAACATATAACATGTTTTGATTGTTTTTCAGGATAGAAATGTATTGTCGTGAACTGACGGAGAGATTTGAAGATGTTTGGATAGTATCAGGACCTTTGACCTTACCTCATACTAGTGATGGAAAGAAAACAGTTAGTTACCAGGTAGGGACTTGTAACATTCGTGGTTATGTTGTTCCATGAACTCATAATCTCATTCGATGCTCTGCTTTTTAATTTCATTTGTTTAACTTTATTTATTGGGCACCTATTAGGATTATAGGAGTGCAGGATGCAGCGATGGCTAAAAAGCAATCCTTGACTTCAAGATGCTTATGTACAGGTAAAGGGAGACACTCAATATCCACCTGTGTTAGAGTTTCTTTTTTCTTTCTTTCTTTTTTTAATGTTGAAGACACTGGGACGCTTGCGGATGCAGGCAGACCACGTGTGAAGTTTTAATGATGTAAGGGACATGAGAGACCGTAACTGCTGTTGTGGTAACTGCTGTTGTGGGCAGCCCTGGTGTTGGGGATTCCCGAGCATCTTACAGTAGTGCAGTAGCAGGGCTGAATGTTCTGCCGACACCCTGTGACAGGATCTCTTCATGGGCGGTGCCAGGAGGATGGGCGTGCGTTCCATACGTGGTAGGGAAAGAGGTGGAGATGTATTTGAACCTTCAGTCTGCCTGCAGGCTTAGGAGGCGGCCAGAGATTGAGCCTACTCCTAGAGCTCTGCCCGGGCCTGTGATTGCTGCCTAGACCAGATGTGCCACGCGGTTTCAGCTCTGAATGCTTTCACATAGGGCCCGGGACAGCCTGCTTCATTCTCCTTAAAGCTACGCTGGGGACTTCTTTTGGTCATTATGTCCAGTCGTTCTTTTTTTTGTTGTTTGTGTTTTTTGAGATAGGGTTTCTCTGTAGCTTTGACACCAGGCTGGCCTCGAACGCACAGAGATCCACCTTTCTCTGCCTACCGAGTGTTGGGATTAAAGGTGTGTGCCACCACCGCCCAGCTTGTCCAGTCATTCTTAATGGTGGAGAAGGAAGGCAGAAAAATTTGTTCTTTAAGACTAATTCGTGTAGAGCAGTGATGGCACACGCCTTTAATCCCAGCACTTGGGAGGCAGAGATGGACTGACTCCAAAGTTACTAAGAAATCCTGTCCTGAAAAACGAAAACAGAAAGACCAATTTGTTTCAGTTTCCTCTTCTGACCAAATTGCTAAGTTAATTTTAGTATTTATTTATTTATTTTTAAATAGTCTTAGAATTTGCCAGGTAGTGGGGTTGCACACCTTTAATCCAAGCACTCAGGAGGAAGAAGCAGGTGGATCGCTGAGTTTGAGGCTAGCCTGGTCAACAGAGTGAGTTCCAGGACAGCCAGGGCTATACAGAGAAACTCTGTCTTAAAAATAAAAAAATCTTAGAACCAAAATGCTTAGAACTGCCTGTTATTTTTGTTTTCGATATAATTATTCTTGTCTTTGCCTAGATCCTCTTACTCTCACCACCAAAAAGTTTGGTGACTATAAACCTAAAATTAAGTTACAGTTTTACTTAGGTTTTGATTTATGAAATTGAGAGATTTATATAAATAGCCTGCTGTGTAATAAAATTTTATTCAATATAAAAGGGAAATTAACTCTTAATCAGTGTCTGATGTAGTTTTTTACATTTTTTATTATTTAAATTTTTTAAATTTAAATATATTTTGATCATAGTCTTTCCCTCCCCCAAGTTCTTCTAGATCATCTCCTGCTCCCTACCCACCAGACTTTAAGTTTGTTTTCAAACAACCTAATCCAACAACCCTCCTTCCTCTAAACCAAGACAGTACCCAAAAAGATAAAAAAGCAAACCAGACCCATATATATGCATATACATTGGCATGGTGTTTCTGTTACCTGTGTTGTTCAGATGCAGTAGTGAACAATGAACATTTTATGTTTTGCTCTTCTTACTGAATATGATTTTCTAGACTACGGCTTATAAAAACGTGTGTCCTACTTTGTGCTGAGATGGCTTAGAAGCAGTGATGGAGGCTTTTAGCCACAAGCAGATCTTGTTTTCTAAAAATCACCTCTTGGTAAATGGCCCCAGCACTTTAGAGAAGCGGCTGGTTCCCTCAGCGTCCGCGTAGGGAAAGTACAAAACTGGAACATCTCGTCCCCGAGGCAAAGAAGTGCTCAGAAAAACGGGCCTGTCCGGAGGACAGAGGAATGAGCAGGAAGGAGCGCCTGCTTGCCATATCTGACTAAATAGGAAAGCCGAGGGGAGTATAACCCTCTGGGGTTAGGTCAGAATACCACAGGCGAGTAAATACACAGGTTGCAGGGGATGTTCCTGCCTGATGTCAGCCAGGGAATTGGCAGGAGTGCAGCCATCACAGTAACAAGTGATTCAAGCAGAAATCATCTGTGGATGCCAGAGTGTGGGCAGCAGTTCTGTGAGGAACAGGAACACTTCCCGTCCCCTAGTCATTCAATGGTTAGAAGGTGAGAAGTGGTAACTTTACCTTCCTAACTGCAGGACCAAGGCTAGCATCTCTAGCAGAGGGACTTGCAGAAGTTGGCACTTCTGGATGACATTTGGAGGAGAAGATAAGTTTCTGCAAAAACGTGTGGCATTCAGTTCCATTATGTGGAAATAGCAGGTGGAGCCCAGGGGAGGACATTTGAAAACACACTGTGCTCACAGAGAGGGGCCATGTCATGGACAAGGTTGGGGAACCATTCGCTGACCTTGAGTCATGAGTCAAGACTGGGACGTGAAGACAAAACCTACAGTGTGGTCTTAGAAACAGAAAACAAGGCTACCGAGGAGTGTTTGGGGACAACCGGCTACATCTGAGGTTTGGAGACTGGTTGGTTATACTCAATTTCCTGATTTTGGTCATTCTGTGACTGTGTAAGTGAATGTCTCTGTAAGAAGACAGAATGTCCTGGAGGATCAAGGAGTGGGTCTGTGACTTAGTTTAAATAAGTTTAGGGACAACAGACAAGAGAATGATAAATCAAGGAACTTGTTAACAGTTGGTGGGCATAGGTGGACAGTAGATGGAGCTCTTAGAGCATTTGCAAAGTCTGTTTGAAATTCGGAATTGAGAACCTAGGCAGATGCTGCTGTGCCTCTGGTTACACTGGAGTGTGTGCTGCCATCAGTGATGTAGCCTGGCTGTTCGTTTATCAGTGGGTGATGTTCAGGGTGGTCAGTCACCTGAAGAGTTTCTAGAGACAGGCTGCTCTCCTCCCAGGGATCAGATTTGTGAGGTCAGTCAGGGTCACCTTCCTGAAGAGTGGATTTTGAGTGATGGTCTTGGTTTTTGTTTTTATCTTAAAGCTTTATTTGTCTTAGGTCCTTCTCTGGGCTTCTGAGCTTGTATCATTCCATGTTTCTATTAGTTTATAGGGCCTACTGATCTTTTGTTTGTTTGAGACAGGGTTTCTGTGTACAGCCCTGGCTGTCCTGGAACTCGCACTCTGTAGACCAGGCTGGCCTTGAATTTAGAGACCTGCACGCCTCTGCCTCCTGTACTGGGATTAAAGGCCTGCGCCACTGCTGCCTGGAGGAATGCATATTCTTATCTCAGCTTCAGCACTTTCTGATGTGTTGGTGGAGGCCGCTGTTCGTTGATTCCCAGCTGCCCAGACCCGAAATAATCACTCAGAAACTATATTATTTGCAGTACTGTTTGGCCAATAGCTTAAGCCTCTTTCTAGCTAGCTCTTATATCTTAAATTAACCCATTTCTATTAATCTGTGTATCAGCCCATGGCTGTTTTACCAGGCAAAGTCCCTGCCTCTGTCTCCTCCAGCAGCTACATGGCTTCTCATTGACTCCGCCTACTCTCTCTCCTCCTCTATCTGCTTGGAATTGCCGCCTTGTCCTATTCTGCTAAACTACTGGCCGAGACAGCTTTATTCATTAACCAGTAAAAGCAACACTTACACTGAAGGACTTTCCACACCACTGGCGTTTCTCCTTTTGCATTCCTATGGAGCCCTGTTGTTCGGGTCTGATGAAAATACAGAACCAGCTTCTACAGCATTGCATGTGTGAGTCATGTGTTTGGATCTATAGGAAGTAGGTATAATTCTGTGCCATTAAGTTTGTGCCCCCTGAAGACAGACGACAGAAACAGAATGGGAGGTGAGGGTGAGGGAGCCACAGCTGCTGCTTCTAGGAATGTGTGACTCACTTTTACTTTCTAATTCAGATGGTTCAGGTCATTTAATGTCATAGTCTTTAAAAAGAGAAATCAGCTTTTTAAGGTATTATTCTTGGACCCCTTTAACTTTCTTCTGTTCCTTCCCCAGCTTCCCCTTCCTCTCTTTTTATTCAGTGTGTTTATTTATTGATTTACCTTTAAAGACAGTTCTGCTGTGTTGCCCAGGCTGTTCTGGAATTGCTGGGGTCAGGCAATCCTCCCGCGTTAGCCTCCTAAGCAGACGGAACTCCAGGCACGCACCACGCACCTAAGCCAGTCAGCACATCTTTCTAAGCTTCCCTTGTATACCTGGGACAGCCTAGGGAGCTTCTCATCCAGAGTGGAAAGGCAAACAAGGGTGGTGGAGGAGGGAGAGAAAATAGGGTTGGCCACTTGGGGTGAGTAACACCTGTGCAGAAACCCAATTAAAGTTAGAGAGAAGCCGAGAGTGGCGGTCAGGGGATGGCACTCTGGGCAGCGTGGCAGCAGCTGGTGGGCCAGGGAAGGTGGGAGGAAGCCTGGACTGTGTGGATACAGGATGCTCCTTCAGGGTTTGATCACAGTGCTGTAATCTGGTTTACATTTGCAAAACCTAGTTTGACTGGCTGTTTGTGAGAAGAACAAGTGGAAATAGGAGTTGACAGTCCAGTGAGGGGCTAGTGGAGCTCTGAGAGAAAATCACTCTGTGCAGGGGCGGTGAGGCAGAGGCTCCGGGGGCTGCTCTGGGGAGCAGGAAGGAGTCTGTCTAGTCACAGTCAGTCTGAGATGAGCAGGGATGGAGACTAGTGGGGGTTGCTCTTTGTCATTTTGAGATTTGATGACCACTCAGGGATGCTGAGTAGGCAGGATGAGTGAGTTTGGACCTCAGAGGTCAGGCTTGGTGTCTAGATCGGCTTGGAAGTCGTTAGCACACACATATATGAGTATAGATGGGGGGATAGCTGGAGGTCCGTACCCTGGTACAGTCAGGCCTCAGAGGTCTGAAGAAGGTGACCACGAGTCAGAAAGTAGGAGAGGAGGTGGGAGGGAAAGCTGGCGGCCTGTTTCAAGGGGAATGGTAGTTGGGGGCGGTGGCCGTTGGTAAACTCAGGAGCAGTCTTGGTTACTGTGTGCTTTTTTACACTTAGCTTAGAACTGCTTAGTCCTAAGTTCCCCGGGCCTTTCTGTCATTCCCTTTTGTGTCATGTTGGGGTTCAGCCTCAGTTTCTGGAAGAGGCAATGTAGGTAAACTTTCTAGTCTTTGCATATCCTAAACTCTAGGAATATGGTTCCAGAATCTACATAGCTGTCAAGCTCCCTAGGGCGCATTACATGGACCGGAAGGTTTGAGAAGCGTTCCTTTAGCAATTGTTAGCGTCATCCTGTAGGCAGAACAAGGCCATTGCTTTGTGGCACACTATGTCTCCCCCAGGAGCCCTGCTTCTGAGGTCTGCATGACAAGCTGGCTCTCGAGTCTTCGTTCTGCTGCTGTTTGCTTGTCATGTGTGTTCAGCACATTTATTTTTAGCTCCTTATAGTGGGTGGAGATCCCCAAAGAGTAGAGCGGAATTCTCTGCTTCAGTGTTCACTCTCTGGGAGGCCTTTCTTCACTGTCTTCTGAGGAGGGCGTGGGTGATCCCTGGTCACCGTTATGCGTCATGTGTCTACACGGAAGTTGAGTGTTGACAAGACTCCATCCTCTGGTCATCTAGTTTTCGTCTTCCTCAGAGACCTGCCTTGTGACTTCTAGTTTAATGGACTTCTTATTTTCACTAGTGGATTGATTTCTATATAATAATACAGGTTTAGCTAGTTTGGGTGTTCTTTTTCAGATCAAACTTGATTCCAACTAAAAATTTAAACCCGAAACTCCTTAGTGTATCTGTTAGCATAAGGGCAGGATATCGTCTGTTAGTAATTAAATTAGGAAAAGAAAATTTTGCTATTTTAAGAATTTAATTGGCCCCCAATTAAATTAATTACACTTACCAAGGTTAAGCTAAGTGTAAAAAAGCACACATCTCTAACACAGAGGGCATCTTCAATTGATAACCACATGCAAATGAAAATTTAGTTTTCTCCAAGGAGTTTCACTGGGGAAACAAGCTGCTCGTCAGGGTGGGCTGCATGCTCAGGAGTAGTGGCCAGCCAGGAACAAAACTGTCTTGTAATGTCATGTGTGGGCTTTTAGAAAAATTATCTCATTTTTAAAACTTTATGTATATTTTTTCCTGTTTATTTCTTTATTATGTATACAATGTTCTGCCTCCATGTATGCCTGCACTCCAGAAGAGGGCACCAGATCTCATTACATATTGTTGTGAGCCACCATGTGGTTGCTGGGAATTGAACTCAGGACCTCTGGAAGAGCAGCCAGTGCTCTTAACCACTGAGCCATCTCTCCAGCCCTTTCTCTCTCTCTCTCTCTCTTTTTTTTTTTGAGACAGGGTTTCTCTGTAGCTTTAGAGCCTGTCCTGGAACTAGCTCTTGTAGACCAGGCTGGTCTTTTTAATTCTCAAGTTCTTTACATGTATAGTATGTCTTCTACTTTTGTGTTATTATGGGATTCCTGAGTGTGAGAATGAGTGGGTCTCTGAATATGTTTCTTATGCCTTTTCTTGGACTCTTCCTTCTGTTTGTTTTGTCCTTGTGGTGGTTTGAAAGAAAATGGCCCCCAGGCTCACAGGGAGTGGCACTATTGGGAGGCTGTGTGGCCTTGCTGGAGTACTGGAGTAGGTAGGTGTGTCATTGGGGGCGGGCTTTGAGGTCTTAGATGCTAAAGCCAGGCCCAGTGTGGCTCACTCTCCTTTCCTGTTGTCTGTGGATTCAGATGTAGAACTCTTAGCCCCCTCTCCCGCACCTTGTCTGCCTGTGTGCCACCATGACCATAATGGACCAAACCTCTGAACTGTAGGCCAGCTCCCAATTAAATGTTTTCCTTTATCAGAGTTGTCCTGGTTAACTAAGCAGCCTATTCCAACATGTAGTTTTGTTTTATCTTATTAATCCTTAGACACTTGTTTGTTTTCCTTTTTTTAAAAGATTTATTTATTATGTGTACAGTGTTTTGCCTGCAGGCCAGATAGTATACCAGATCTCATTACAGATGGTTGTGAACCACTGTGGTTGCTGGGAATTGAAGTCCAGGACCTCTGGATGAGCAGCCAGTGCTGTTAAAGCCGTCTCTCCAGCTCTGCCTGTTTGTTTTCTAATGAGAGTCAGAAAGGAGGTGGATCTGACTGTGAGGGGAGGTGGGGAGGTGCTGGGAGTAGAGGGAGAGGAGACCATAATCAGAATGTGCTGTGTGAGAAAAAAAGCTATTTTCTTTCTTTCTCTCTCCCTCCCTCCCTCCTTTCCTCCCTCCCTTCTTCTTCTTCTTCTTCTTCTTCTTCTTCTTCTTCTTCTTCTTCTTCTTCTTCTTCTTCTTCTTCTTCTTCTTCTTCTTCTTCTTCTTCTTTTTTTTTTTTGAGGCAAGGTTTCTCTGCATATCCTTGGCTGTCCTGGAACTCAACTCTGTAGACCAGACTGGCTTCAAACTAATAGAGATCCGCCTGCCTCTGCCTCCCGAGTGCTGGGATTAAAGTCATGTGCCACCCACCTCCTGCCAATAATTTTCAATAAAAGGAAAAAAATAACACCAAAAAAGAATTTAACTGGGTAAAAAAATACATTTGTGTGTACACATAGATGCATATGTAAGCATTTCACTAAGGAATTTCACTAAGGAAAGCATATTTGAGGGAAGGTGAGGCTGGGAGGGGCGATAGGCGTGGCAGGGGAGCGGGGAGAGGCACCTGTGCTGAGAAACAGTACATCTATGTACAAGAGGCAGAAGAGATGAAGGGCTGGGCCTGGTGGCAGAAGCCTGAATGTCTAGCCAAGAAATTCAGACAGTTCTAGCATGTGGAACCATCACTTAGAACCGTCAATTCCAATTGAGCATTTGTGGTCCAGTGGTGTCCTTTAATGCTGTTTGGAAGGGGACACGCATTGAACAACCCTTGAGAGCATCCTGTTCTTCTGAAGGAACAGTATGAACCTTGAGCTCTGTCTCCATGAGGCTGCTTGGTAGTTAGGCATGGCGATTCTGGATCACATGGCCGTTTAAGGCTTGCTACTTGTTTTCAGCTGTACACACTCTACCTTGGGAGCGCATAGCACAGCCAGCGTGGGGTGCCTGGGTTTGCTGTGCAGGCACTGGGGCAAATGCGCTTAAACTTCGGAGAAGTGCAGCAAATGAGCTGGCGTCCAGGGAGGGCCTAGTAAGTGCCTTTCACCCTGCCGTCGTCCTGTCCTCACTGCAGCCCTTACCAAAATGCAGCCGTGTTCCTTTACACACAAGGAAACTGAGGATTATAGGGAGTCAAACCCAGGTGTCACAGGTTGAGATTGATAGGGGAGACACAGACCTGGATCTGTCTGTCTGCACAATTGATGCTCAGTCAGCGTCATCCTTTGAGGCTCTCGCAGTGGCACAGGGACGGCGGAGTGGCTGCTGCAGAGCATAAGTCCATCAGCAGTGGAAGCGGCTGTGAGTGGAGGCCAGGAGTATCTGCTAGCATGCAGAAATAACAAAATTGGGCCAAGAGGGTTCCTTACAGCCAGGCAGAAATGTCCACTAGAATCTGGGGGAGTGGATCACAGCACCCTGGACCCTGAGTCCATGTGAGCCTCAGGGAGGTTAGTAGCAGTGATGTTATCAGAAGTGAACCATCTGACAGCTCGGATCAGAGTCATCCTTAGCAGAGCCGAGCTGGCCATGTGCTTTCTCTGAGGTGTCCGTTCCAAGAGACCCTGAGTCCAGATGAGTGGCTCATGCCTGGGGATTTGGGCTTGAACGTTGTCAATGACCTGATGTGAGGTGGAGCACGAGCAGTGTTCACAGTCTGCCCTTCCCTGCGGGGCGAACCCAGATTTCTGCCAGTTCCTCCTAAGGAGGAAGCAAATCAGAAGTCTGCTCCTGGAACCTGGACGTCCAGGGAAAGTTTGTTCATTTACGTATCTGCCCACTGCCTGGTAAGTGGAGGCTCTGTTTAGTTTGAGCTGTCTTACCAGCAGGTGTCTGCTGGCTTTGCCGTGACACAGGGCGCACCAACATTCCTGTGACTTCACTTCCCCATGTCTCCTCACGCGTTCTTCCTGTCCTCCTAGGTAGGGATGGAGTCTGTTTTCCAAACGACCATGTTTCTTTCTTTCTTTCATGGGATTGGCGTTTTAAGGGCGTGGTCTCTTGATGTGTAGTGGCAGTTTCTTGTCTTGTTGGGCATGGTGTCAGTAAATACATTTGCCATAAGAACTTTACTCAAGACACAGCACTCTGGGACAGTACAGATAGCAGGCTGAGCCCATGTTGTTTCTTGCCAATTTCTTCTGGAACCGGGGGGCTCTTTGTGGTTATGACAGGGTTAGGTTGTGATTTCTGTCTCTTAGAAGGAGGAAGCAAGCTCCGGGCAGTAGATAGGAAATAACCAACTTAGATGTGAGCCCACGTTGCAGCTGTTCTGTGTGTTGTATTTTCTGGTCGCTTCCAGCTGGTTGGTTTCCAGTTTTTGTTGGCCCTGACAAGAGTCCAGGGTCCCTGAGCGCTCTGATAGCAGAGGCCGTCTCTTCTGTAAAGCGTTTTTATGCCAAATCTTCTGTGAAAAGGTTTGTTGCTGATGTACTGATATTCAAAGCCTGGTTCGTGTTAAGCCATATAGAAATCCTTTGTCCGCAGTCATTTGTGTTCAGCTTGATTTCTCCTTCTGAAACCTGCTGTTGACCTTTAATGGGTCTGATCTTGTTGGAGCCCATGTTTTTCCACTGTCCCTCTGCAGAAACTGTTGTTTGAATCACATTTTCTATAAAAAATATTTTTTATGGGTCTTGGGGATTTTGAAATTGTTTATGTTATTGTTTTGAGCAGGGTCCCATGTAGCCCAGGCTGTTCTTGAACCCCTGATCCTCCTTCCTCTACCTCTCTAGATTCTGGGATTTTAAGTGTGCACCACTTAGAGCGAGCCCTCAGGACGGCAGCACCGGAGGTTCTTTAGCTAGTGTGCGGTTGAGAGACCCCAGAACTATAGAAATGGCACATTTCCATGCAGTGAGAGACCATAAAATGTAAAATGTCAAACGTTTATACTTTTGCTGGAATTTAAGGAACTCAATTAGAAGTTCTTGTTGGCAACCAATGTACATGGCCAGTTAAATATTTTAGAAAGTAGCCATATGTCTGTAGACAGGAGCCTTTGAGGTGGAAATTGTGAAGTGGATGTGAAGGCCCTTCAAGAAGCTGGAGGGTCTTGTGCTGTGTTGCAGTGACATGGAAAGCCCACCAGGTGGCACCAGTAATTTGCTTACCAACTGTGTCCCCAGCCACCATACATAGCGTTTGAAGCTTATTTCAATTTATACCCCTTTGAGAATATGGCTCCATAGTCACTATGCCCTTAGTTCTGGTGCCCAAGCCCCCTTATATTCATCATCTTTTAGCATCTGGCCACGTTCTGCCTGTAGGGTAAGCTGTGGGCATTGGCTCCCCTTCAGATCGTAGTACACTGCTCAAGAGCAGAGTTGCTGGTGCCCCTCCCTTTTCCTTTTAAAATGAGATACATAGTCCAGGTGGCCTAGAGCTCCCTAAGTGAGCAGCCAAGGGTGACCTTGAGCTTCTGATCCTCTTGCCTTCACCTGAATGCTAGGATTAGAGGCTCACTGCCAGGTTTAGGACCCCTGAGCATCGTTAGGGGATCGCTACTGGGGATGTGTAAGCCAGGTGTGAACATGCAGTAGCTTTCCTTCCCATCCCTTTGCTAGGATGAGCTCGCTTGTCTAGTGGCACAAGTCACACTTGGGAATAAGAAATTTGAACCTATGGACTGTGTGGTTTCATAAACATCACTCGTACTGAGCCCCCACCACTCTGAGTATGTTCACAGACAGTTGGTTGTGGATGTCACTCCTGTGGCTCGGTCTTCCCTGAAGTCCTGCTGTTGGTTGTGGCAGTGTGTGACAGTTGATGGCCATGGAGTTGTGGGCTGGGTGTGGTGTGAATAGGAGTTTGTAAAAATCAAAAAAGAACCCTTTTTTGGCTCCGATCTTACTGTCTTATTTGAGCTTCTGACAGGGAGCCTGCAGCTAGAACTGCCTGATGGGGGAGCGATATGGGCGGAAGGCAGGCCCTGGGAGGCACATGCAGGCTCGCTCGTTTGGCTTGTGTCATTTTATCGGGGACCATTAAGTAAATGGACATTAGCTTTTGTTTTTTAGGCAACAGATGAGGCTTTTAAGCACACTGGGAGGACATTTGAAGAGGTTTCACAATGTTATTTCATTAGTACGGCCAACCTACACAGCCAACGTGTTTTCTCTGCCTCTGCCTTCCTCGCTGTGTCTGATTTG
The DNA here is from genome assembly GCA_004026605.1 of Ondatra zibethicus. Classification (NCBI taxonomy): domain Eukaryota; kingdom Metazoa; phylum Chordata; class Mammalia; order Rodentia; family Cricetidae; genus Ondatra; species Ondatra zibethicus. The sequence goes on from PVIU01008572.1 coordinate 53,674, forward strand.
ATGACAGCATAATTTAGAAGTTCAGTGTCTGGCAGTCCAGGGACATTTGAAACTAAGCAAAAGCAGGTGCGTGAAAAGGCGAGCTGCGATCGAAGTGGTCCCGAAAGTTCTGTAGACATGGCAGCTGCTGGTGAGTTTGCTAAGCCAGGGCCGTTTTTATGGAGAGAGCCGGGACCCTGAAGCTGGCGGCTTTGGCTTCTCCTATGTGGAGGGCCAAAAACTCCCATTAGGAGATAAAGAGAAAATAACAGTGTCTTCCCCTGAAAATTTAGTGATTCCCCATGGTGCCCTTCCTCCTCTGTCGTGCTTTTTGGGGTAGCATTACTTTAAAGACTGGTTGGAACTGGCCTGCTCGGTACCTGTCTTTGTTTGAATCTCTTCATTTTCCTTAGCAGTTGAGCTCTGCATTGGGGTACACTGAGGCTGCTCACAAGAGCTTTTATGGTCATGCATCTAAGATGTGGGAACAAAACTTTGGGAACTGTTGGCACAAATCAGTGCCACTAATTGGGCTGCTTTGTTTTTAGGTGATCGGTGAGGACAACGTGGCCGTTCCTTCACACCTTTACAAGGTGATTCTGGCTCGCAGAAGCCCGGAATCTACTGAACCGCTGGCACTGGGGGCCTTTGTGGTGCCAAATACGGCTATTGGGTTCCAGTCCCAGTTAACTGAGTTCCAGGTGAGCTTGCAGGACTTAGAGAAGATGTCAGGTCTGGTGATTTTCCCCCATCTGGACAGAACCACAAGCATTCAGAATATCTGCTCTGTGGACACCTGTAAGCTCGTGGATTTCCAGGAATTCACTCTGTACCTAAGTACAAGGAAAATCGACGGAGCCCGTTCTGTGGCCAGACTGGAGAAGGTCCTGGAAACGTTGAAGAACTCGGGGGTTGAACCTGACGATTACTTTCTGAGTCGCTATGAGAAGAAGCTAGAGGAACTGAAGGCGAAGGGGCAGGTTGACCCCCAGCAGGAAAACCTGTCCTAGTGTCTGGGTGTGCGCTGACTGCCTGTAATGAACAAGCGTTCCCTCTCCAGGCAGTTGTATTTTAGCAGACTTATTTTAAAGAAATGATGGAATCCTGACTAAACATCCCTCCAAAGACTTAGTAGCTCAAAACTCAGGGTTTTCTTTCCCTAGGATCTGAGTTGGTGGAGGTGGCTTTTAGAATTCTTCTCCTATCCTGTCTAATACACTGATGATGTACTTTTTGCTTCTCCTCCCATGATCCCGATGTCCTTCCGTCTGTCTGTTGAAACCTTTCCTAGTGTGTTCTGTAGGCAGTGCTTTGCTTGCATTGTCTGACTGAGCTTCTGCGCAGAATCCTCTGTTCCCATTTTACATTTGGGGATGTTGAGGCGTAGAGAACTCTGTATCTTCCCTGTTGGTATTCTACAGAAGTGTTCTCAGAGCTAAGACAAGGTTGGATGGAGTTTGACTCAAGTATATACCTATGTGTAGGCGGAGGCTGCTCGTCCGTTTCCCGGCTGCCCAGCCCTGAAATCACACAGAAACTGTATTAATTGCAATACTGCTTGGCCAATAGCTTAAGCGTATTTCTAGCTAGCTCTTATATCTTAAATTAACCCATTTCTATTATATTTTACCATGAGGCTTGTGGTTTACCGGTACCGGTGTGCGGGCGTCTTTCTCCTCCTGCGGCTACTTGGCATCTCCCTGACTCCGCCTTCTTTCCTCCTCTATCTGCATAGAATTCCCACCTTGCCCTATTCAGCACTGCAATAGTCCCAAAGCAGCTTCTTTATTAACCAGTGGTATTCACAGCATACAGAGGGGAATCCCACATCACCTATGTCCATGGGTATTCCTGGGCTGAGGCTCTGCTTGCTGAGAAGGCTCTTGTCCCTGCTATCTCCTCAGGCAGGGACACTTTAATACCTGAGTTGGGAAGAATAGAGCAAAGATGGAGGTGGTTTGTGGGTTTAAGCAGAGCCTGCGATTCCCTCCAGGGATCCCATGGGGCCAGATAGGCTTGTTTTTTCCTTCACTTGGGGCGTTCCAAAGGAGCCCAAAAAAGGTGTGTGCTGAGTCACCAGGTGCCTGTGGTCCTGCTGTCTGCCAGGCCAGCACACCATAGGAGGTAGATCCTGTGGGGGGGGGCAGCTGTCGTCCGTCTTCCTCGGCTGATCTTGTGGTTTACAGTCTTGAGCTGTCCTAGGTATAGATAGTCCAGTGGCTTCTTGGCGGAAGGACGTGTCTGGTTCTGCCACTCGGCTGCTGTCTTCTGTCTTCCTCCGCTGATCTGTGGTTTACAGTCTTGAGCTGTCCTAGGTATAGATAGTCCAGTGGCTTCCAGGCAGAAGGACGTGTCTGGTTCCGAGCAGTGGAACGAGAGCCATCTTTGAGGTGTTTGCCTCTGATAGACATGCCCCGGATTTACAATAAAGACAAGGCATTGGTTGACCCTGTTCTGGTCCTTCATTTGAGTAAAAAGAAAAAGTTGGGTAGGGCATTGTAGCTAATTAATGCCATTCTGTTTTATCTTACGCTTCCCCATTAGCTTGTGCCAGTCCTTCTAAGGATAGAAAGCCAAAATGTCACTGTGACCAAAATATTCTGTTACTTTGTCTCCTCAGAAGAGAGGTGATGGTGGGGCCTGGGTGTTTCTCCAGGAGCCCTGGGGCGGGCACTTAATGGGCTGTGTCCTGGGTCCCTGCTTGAATCCATGCAGCTGAGCCCCTCTCCGTTCTGCTGTGCTGGCCCGACTTGCTGGTGGTCTTGGGTCGCTCCCCTCACTCCTGCCTCTCCTCCTGGATGGTGAAGAATCTTGACTATATCAGTAGCTTGTTTCCAGGTGATCATGAAAATTAGAGATAAAAACGTAACATCACAGTGTGCCAGGACTCATTCTTTTTCCTTTTGAATCTTTTTATGACTGTTTTGGCATATGCTTCTGTGCCTGCAGCATGAGTGCCTGTTGCCCACAGTGGTCAGAAGAGGTCACTGGACCCCATGGAAATGGAGTTACAGATGGTCGTGAGCCGCTGTGTCAGTGCTGGGACTGGGATCGGGGTCTCTGCAAGAGCAGCCAGTGCTGGGGATGGGATCGGGGTCTCTGCAAGAGCAGCCAGTGCTGGGGATGGGATCGGGGTCTCTGCAAGAGCAGCCAGTGCTCTTTAGCACTGGCCTCACTTTCCATGTGTAAAATTTTACATTTTGGTGTACAATAGCGGGGCTCGAACTGTGTGAACATTTTCATTAAGAGGGCCCAAAACAGAGGTTTAGAACTCCCCTCTGGATCAGGTCATTGTGGCCCTCAGTGTAGCCGTCGATCTTTCTGGATTCCAATGCAGTAGATTCCTGGGCTTCACCTGAGTCAGAGACGTGACGTTGTGACCGGTCAAACTTGAGCCGGGTTAGTTTAGCATTTGTTACCTTAGAGGTTCTCAGATTGAGCCCAGGCCGCTGCCCTGTGTACCATTTACCCTTCCAGCTCCTGGTCTGAAGGAATGCTCAGACTGGGAGGGCTCTGCTGGGGTGGGAGTGGGGGATTTAATCCTTAGTCTTTCTCAGTTTCTCGTGACATCTTCAAGCTCTGGTCTCCGGATGGAGACTGCTTGGCTAAAGGCCTTACTGAGTTACAAAGGTTAGGGAAAGGAGAGCCAGACCCCGAGTTACACGCTGTGCTGCCGTTTCTGCACCTACACCTTAGACAGCGAAACCTCTGTCCTCCTTCCAGGCCTTTGAACAGAGCCCTGCAGGGGAGGCAGCCTGACCCTGAGGGAGTGGCTTCCGCCGAGCTGTGCTCAGCTGGCAGCCCGATGCTGGAACGGTCCTCTGTGTTGCCGTGTCACCTGTGTCCCCGCCTCATTTCTGAGGGTGTCGCTGAGGTCACTGCATTTGCCGCAGACTTCCTGTCGTGGAACCTGACCATTGAGCTCACTCCGTTTCTTGCAGACTTCCTGTTAACAGCCTGTTATGGCGTGGAGTCTGACATGTGTCCCACCAACACATTGCCAGCCTGTGTGGTTTTGAAGGCTGTCAAGCCCTGAGGAGGTGAGGCCTAGCAGCTGGAAGTAGGTTGGTAGAAGCAGGCTTTGAAGGTTATACCCCCTTTGGTTCTGGCCTTGTCTGCCACCATGTGAACACCCGCCACCTCTCGCTCCTGCCTCGGCAGACAGCCATTCCTGCTGCTGTGACTTCCGGGCCATGGTGGACTGAAATCCCTGCAGTCGTAAAGCTCAAAGAAGTTCTTCCTGAAGTTTCAGGGATTTGTCAGTAACAGGCAGTACAGGGCCCATCCTCGCCCTGAGCTCTGCTGACATTGGTTCTCCTTCCTGTTCGGCCCTCAGCACTTCGCCTGTTTCTGTCCTGTGAGTCTTTACAACACACCTCTGTCTTTAAGTCCCCGAGCCTCACTCTAGTTTGTCCAGGTGGAGCTGATGGGGCTGGATTCACACAGGTGGATTTCCTGTATTCAGTCGAGTTACCAGAAAAGGCCAAACGGGGCTTTGCCCTTTGACCTGAACCCCATGTAATGGGTTTGGTTATGGGCACAGGCAATGTGGGGCTAGGGTTGCTCTGGCCCAAGTGTTCAGAGTACCTTTAGGGGTCAGTATGGCCTCCTCTCCACAAGGGTCAGCTAGGCTGGGCTGTGACAGCAGCTGAGGTGCCACCCAAAGCCCCACAGAATGTCTGACGTGTTGGCTGCAGCCCTGAGGCCTGTCAGGAGAGCGGAGGTCACCTCGTCCACCAGGCTCCATGCTTTACTCCACAGTAACCTAGTAACAGTCCCTCAGCTGTGCGTGCAGACGTGTCCAGCCTACAGAAACATAGAAGAGCGTGGTGACTGTCCCCTCCCCAGTGTCCGTCTCAGCGGCTCCTCTCCACCTGGAGCCACTGAAAATTGATTTGTTGTCCCTGCAAAAAGTAAGTTGAGGCATGAGAAGTCACTTTTTAGTACTTGAACTAAATGTACTAATGTAGCCTAGGATTAAGGACATTCTATTATATTTTTGAACTATGTTATTGAATCTAAGAACATTACCAAAATTCCTGCCAGGTTTGGTAGATGTCCATAATCCCAGCAGTTAGGCAAGGGCACAAGGGCCATGTCAATCCGTCTGTGTAAGAAGCTCCTGTTTGGGAGAAGAAAAGTTTATCAAGGATCTAGTAGTTCCTGTTAAAATTTGCCAAGTTATCCAAAATACCTTTTATACTTTTAAACACATAGGCTTTAATATGAAGTTCCATATTGTTGTATTTCATTAATCTAGATTAATTAATCTCAATATGTGGGTCATGACCCCTTTGGGGGTCAAACCACCTTTTCACAGGGGGCTCCTAAGACTATTGGAAAACAGATATTTATGTTACAATTCATAACAGTAGCAATTTTTTGTTATTGTTCTTCGAAACAGGGTTCCTTTATAGCCATTGGCTGTAGACCAGGCTGGCTTCAAACTCATAGAGCAGTGGTTCTCAACCTTTCTAATGCTGCAACCCTTTAATACCATTCCTCATGTTATGGTTAAAGTAAAATAGCGCCGTTCCCCCGAGTGGCCTGCTGGCCCAGAGGGTCCCAGGCAGGGAGCCGCGCGGGTGAGAGACAGAGACACGCCATGCAGAAAAAGTAGATATTTATTTAGTGGGTTATGGAAGAGAAAGGGAAAGGGGGTAAGAGGAGAAGGGGGAAGAGCAGAGAGAGGCACAGAGGGAGAAAGAGAAACAGGGTGGGGAGAAGTGGGGAGAAGGAGAGAGGCAGAAGCTGCCTCCTCGGGAGAGAGCTGGAAAGGAAGCAGAAGGAAGATCTACTTGCCTCAGTGGTGGTGGTGGGGAAGGGGGCTTTTCTCTTAAAGGAAACAGGACAGACCATTACAATGGTGACCCCAACCATAAAATTATTTTCATTGCTACTTCATAACTATAATTTTGCTACAGTTAGCTGGGCAGCAGTGGCACATGCCTTTAATCCCAGCACTCGGGTGGCAGAGGCAGGCAGATCTCTGAGTTCAAGGCCAGCTTGGTCCACAGAGTGATTTCCAGGACAACCAGGACTGTTACACAGAGAAAAACCCTGTCTTGAACCCCCTCCAATAAACAAAAACAAAAAAAACCCCAAAATTTGTATGTATGGATATAGGTAGATTTCTCAACAGCTCTCTTGAGATTTTGATTCAGGATATCTATTATGAGGCTGGAATTTGCATTTTAAGAAATTACTTTATGTATATGGATGTTTTGCTTGCATGTATGTCTGTGTACCTTGTGCATGCCAAGTGCCCAAGGAGGCCAAAGAGGGCAGGTCTCCTGCGACTGGTTGTGAGCCACCATGTGGGTGCCGGGACTCTTAACTCAGATTCTTTGTAAGAGCAGCCAGTGCTCTTAATCACTGAGTCATCTTTCCAGCCCCAACTTTCATTTTTTTAAAGTGTGTGTACATGTGTGTGTGCGTGCACACACGGGTGTGAGGGTGTGCATATTTCATACTGTGTCGAGAGCCGAGGATAACCCCAGGTACCAGCCCTCACCTTTTGCCTTGTTTGAGGTGGAATGCCATTCACTGCTGTGCACCAGGCTAGGTGGGTTCTGGCTCTGCACCCTCGTTTTGCCTTAGTGTTGTGATTACAGACACGTGCTGCCATGTCTGGCCTACGTGTGTTGCGGAGTTGGTACTTGGGTCTTCACACTTGTGGAATTGATGGCTTGCCCAGCAAACCATCACCCCAGCCCTGGAATCTGTAATTTAAAAAGAACGGCGTGTGGAAACACCTTCCAAAAGCGAAAATAATTTTCTCTGTTGAAGAGAACTTTGTCGTTTTTTGCCTTAGGTTATTGCATGCTTTTTGTGGGGGCATTACATGTGCATATGTCCTGTTTCCTTCTGATATCTCTTTGTATCAAAGAAACTGTTCAGCTTAATTAAATTGTTGTTTTGTGGTTTGTTAAAAAAAAAAAAAAGAGGATGGTGACTGTGACAATCAGTCAGGGCTGCTCCAGGCTGTCCCCCTGTGCCCTCACTTTCCTGCAGAGACTGGCTGCGGCCTGAGGGTCCTTTCAGTTTGGAAATTCACAAAGACCCTGGGGCAGCTTGTGTGCCGGACCCGTCACAAAGCGACGGGGGCAGCTGACTCACACGCTCATGTGCCGGGCCCTTCACAGTAAAGCCCTGAGAATGTGCTGCACTGAGTCCAGGGCATGGCTGGTTTCTCACCGTATCGTATGTTGGTTCGTGTGGAACCTTTCTTTCGACCGACTGTCACATCAGCCTGTTGCCTTGTGCTCACATTGTCAGTTTGTGCATCACAAACGGGGACCTTTTTCTTTTTTGTTTGTTTGTTTGTTTGTTTTTCGAGACAGGGTTTCCTTGTGTAGCCTTGGCTATGATAGAACTCACTCTGTAGACCAGGCTGGCCTTGAACTCAGAGAGATCCGCCTGCCTCTGCCTCCTGAGTGCTGGGATTAAAAGCGTGCATCACCACTGCCTGACTACAAAGGGGGATCTTATATTTGCCAACTGTTAAGATCCTTGTTACAGTTTCTGCCCATTTCCGACAAGTTCACATTCATGATGCTTCTGATTTATTTAGCCAACTGACATGTTAGCTGTGCCTCTCAGCTTTGACATTGCAGATTGAATAAACAGGTTTTTAGTGTGTTTGTTAAAAAAAATGATAGAGACAGAAAAGGGAGATCCTGTTGGCACCAAATTCATTTTACATGGCATCTCCATATCGTATGTTCACCCATTTCATGTGATGCTGTGCTCTGATAATTTCTGTTAAGTTCATGTTTGTTTCTTTAGAAAGGAAAGCAATGACTGGGCCCTGCTAGTGTGCTAAAGGCAAACGCTTAATGGAGCTGACTCCTTTCTAGGGTTCCCATGGAATCCTGCAAATAATAGCATTATCCAGCAAGTCAGCAAAACTGAGAATCCAATCTAGGGACACTAGAGCAATGGGCTGTGAGACCAGAGTTGAGCATCGCTGACCCTGTAACTTGGTCCCTCAGTCGCCATGCTTTAGGCTCTGCTGAGTCCCGTCTCTGGCCTGAAGTGATCCTACATGGTGGAGAGACGGGAGGAAGGTGGTTGAGTGTACCAAGCAGGGCCCTGTGAATGGCTTCTGCAGGAAGCCGAGCTAAAGTTAGATCTTCCAGCTAGCTGTGTGCAGGTGTGAAGCCCCACCCTCTCTCCTGCCCCCAACCTGGATCTCAATGTGTCTGTCCTTGTCCCCCCTCCAGGCTCCCTTCATGCAAGACTTCACGCAAAGCCACTGAGCCTTTCTGTGTAGATGGCCTCTAGGACTGTAGGGTGGGGGCAGTAGTGGGCGGTGAGCTCTGGACACAGCTGGCTCCTGTTTGGCCATCAAGCAGAACAATGTGCTAGTTCCCTCCTGCTGACCATAAAAGACCCCTGCCTTCCACCGCACAAGCTGTGCATGCCTTCCCACTCTCAGCCACCTTGGAGAGAGCCTTAGACCCTGGCCAGCCATTGCCATTGGCACGGGACGGAGACCTGCCCTAGTCTGTGGACAGATGCACACTGGCTGTCCTGTCCCAGGTTAGTGGAGCCAGGACTGCATGATGTCATTGTGCCCTTTCCCCTCCGTGAGTCTAAAACTCAGCTGACACAGTAGATGTTTAGGTGTGTTTGTGATCTGATTTCAGGTTAGTTTCCCTGCCTGTTAGGTAAGGAGATGGCTTAGCCTCAAGGGAACCTCCCAACCTGGTGCTCTTTAGCTGTACGGGGCAGAGCCTTCCTGGGGAAAGGCCGTCTGTAGGGGTGGCTGGCAGGGAGGCACAGTGGTGCAGGTGGAGGCTGCCGGGGCAGAGTGGCTGAGGGCCTCTGAGGAGGTGTGAATGAGGGAGGCAGAGCAGGGCTGGTGTGGACAGCCCTGTCCCGGCCATATCTCCTGTCCAAGACACCCTCTCCACACCCCAGCCCTGATAAGCAGGTGTGAGCCATGGCTGCCTTGTGACAGGCCCTTCGGCAGGGAGGGTGGTGGCGGGGGTCCACTCCACTTCTGCACTCGGACATCAGCATCTTTCTCCCCTTGCTCTTGTTTCCCTGCAGGACTAGGCAGGCCCAACGCAACAGTGTCATTCCTGACCCTCAGCCTTGACTCTAAGATGTCTTTTTCTGCTGCCTGAGGTTTAGTGAGAAATACGTCTGCCCCTGATTTTTGGCAAAGTGCCAAGGGGGGGTGTCATCCCATCCCCCACCTCCAGGGACTGTCCCTGCAGTGACCCCTGTTGCTGGGCTTGGCACATTCAGCATTTCTTATCACCTCAATGACCGGTCCTCTTGTCTCCTCAGTCAGCTGCCAGCCAACTTCCAGCCACTCTGTCTGGGTCCACATTTTCCTCTAAGGCCCTAGCCATTGCTCAGAAAGCCATTATCCAAGTCCAAGGAGCTGGCTCAGCATGTATCAAACCTGACAACCTCAGTTTAGCCCCCAGGATCCATATGGTAGAAGGGGAGAACCAACCCTCATAAGTTGTCCTTTGAGCTCCACTTGTGCTATGACACATACACGTGTGCACGCACACGTATACACACACAAGCACGCACACACTATGAAAAAGGTCAAGGCCCTTTATTTGTTGGAAGGTTCATGAAAATGGACTGAGTAGAGAAGTTTGTAGAAAGAAACAAGTTTGGAGCTCTAGAGAAGATGACGCTGAGCCAAAGCCACAGGAAACCCTCAGGACTCAGGGCCCCTCCAGGTCCCTGTCCCCCTACGATCGAAGCCCTCAAAGCTTAGGCTCTAAGCTGAGTGTTCACCTTCTGAAAGCCTCAGGTCTGAAGATTATCTTGATCTTTCAGACTGCAAGCATTCTGTAGCAAACATCTGTGTGCTGTGTGCACGTGTGTGTGCACTTGTGCATGGGTGTCTGTGTGTGTGCGTGTGTGAGAGACTCATGCATGAGTGTCCATGTGTGTCTGTGTGTGTGAGAGAGAGAGAAGGGAAGAGAGACTTGTGCATGGATGTCCATATGTGTTCATGTATGTGTGCGTGTGTGTGAGAGATTCATGCAGAGTGTCCATGTGTGTCTGTGTGTGTGTGAGAGAGAGAGAGAGAGAGAGAAGGGAAGAGAGAGACTTGTGCGTGGATGTCCATATGTGTTCGTGTATGTGTGTGTATGTGAGAGAGTCTCATGCATGAGTGTCCATGTGTGTGTGTGTGTGTGTGTGTGTGTGTGAGAGAGAGAGAGAGAGAGAGAGAGGAAGAGACTTGTATATGGATGTCCATATGTGTCCGTGTATGTGTGAGAGAGAGACTCATGCATGAGTGTGTGTGTGTGAGAGAGATGGAGAGGGAGGGAGGAAGAGGGGAGAACATGGGAATGAGATCTGCTCTGTGTGCTGTGTGTGGCTCCATGTTCAGCTGTCTGCATGGCTCAGGACACAGTGCAGTGGACTGGCCAAGAGCACAGACTCAAGCCAGACAGGCTGACGTGGTGTCCCATCCTAGCTTTGTCATTTCAGCAGATAGGGAAGCTCGGGCAAGTAGCTTAATCACTGTGTACCTCTGTGCCCTGTGTAAGCCGAAGCACCTGATTTTAATGGAAGGTGGTGCTGCGTTACACCACGTGAACACCAGGTGAACGCAAACAGCCCTCATAGCATGCCCCATGTGACGGTTGGCTACTAATAGTTTAGAACATTTTATTTTAACATCATGTGCCTTTTATGCCAGCCATCGCTGTCAGTGTTTTACTTGATTAGATTATCATTTTGTGTTCATGTATGTACATAACCTCTACATTACATATCTGTGAAACAACATGTAATACGACTGCATACACATTTTTTTTCTGAATTATTTGAGAATAAGTCACCCTCTAATTTCCCCATTACCTGTCGGTAAAGGTGTACTCTTGCAAAGCCACAGTGCAGTTGTCCAGATGAGGAATTCTAGCATTGATCCAATGCTGTCATCTAGCCCATGGTCCCTGTTCACACCTCATCAGTCACCTGTGTCTTTTCTCCTTTATGTCTGTTATTTACTGTTTACTGTCCCCAAGTCACCCATTGCATTTAATTGTCATGGACTTCTAGCCTCCTCCAATCTGGAGATCATCAAAGACTGCTTTGCATGTCTTGCACTTGATGTTTTGAACAGCACAGGACAGCACTTTTGTAGGTGCATTTTGGGTGAGATCACTGCAGAGGTCGCGCTGGGTGTTTCTGGCGCCAGGCAGCACCTGGTGTCCTTCCCACCCATTGGAAATTCTACCATTGGTTGCTTAGTTTCATTGGCATCTGCCAGGTCCTCTCTATACAGTATCTTTTCCTTAACACATAATTATGGGGAGCTGTGTTGATATTGCATTCTTTACCAACTTTCCCCACCATTTCCACCCGTTAAATTCCTACTTGGCCCGTCCAAGCTGGCTCCTGTGTCTTTTGACGTCTCCATCAGTCTCCGAGCACTCTATGTTCTAGCATAACACAATGTTCCAGGCATGTTTGGTGTCTTCTCTGCTTTAACCTGAACTAACCATTTTACCGAGGAGTACTAGTTCTTTTTAGTGGACAATACTGGAAACCAAGATTTAGGTGTTGACATGGTGGTCCACACTGGTGTGTCCCTGCTTCTAGCTGATGTTTCTATATCTGTTCGTTAGCACACAGTGGTGGGCGATAACTAAGAAACTAGCTTAGGAGAGGAAGGCAAAGGAATGAGATGACCGAGTGAGGTTCCCCCATCCTCCCCTGCTTCCCTTCCCTCTTCATCATGACCTCATCTCCCCTTTCTTCATCAAGCATTCCCTTGGGCATTCCAGTTGTGGAACCCTCTGAAGCCATTTCCCCGGCTGCATGTGTGCTATCAGAAGCAGACAACTATGTGACCTTTCTGTGTGAAGAGCCAAAGGCAAAGATAATTCCTGAGAAAGTTTGTGCTCAGGACAGTCTGGTGACAAGGTGTCTGGGAAGACACATTTGGAAGGTTTCCACCTGGAAGTGTTCTTTTCTTCTGCATGAAAGTATTCAGACCCAAGCCCGTGCGGAGGTTCCGAGAAGCAGCCAGCCAGGAGAGCGTCCACGCTGACATCACTCCCTTACCCACAGGTGGCAGGGACAGCGGAGAACAAAGGCCACTGGAAGGGTTTCCTTGTTATCTGACTGTGGGATGGGTGGGTAGCTGTGATTTCATCCCTGGTTAACTCTTTTGAGTTTGGACTCAGAGTTTCCTCTCCTTGAAGTCCCTGGCGTGCTAAGCCATGGTCCCTGGAACAAGTGGACAAGGACCCAGGAGGCTCTGGGAGGAAGGCTGTCTCCTGGGATTGCAGTGAGGAAAACTGATGAGACAGAGCCAGGCATCCACAGTAGAAGCTCATGTTGAGTCTAGAGACTCCCCAGTGTTCGGGTTGGACTTTGTGTGCAGACTGAAGCAGTCCACAGGAATCCTAGAGATGAAATGAAGTGGGGCTTCCGGGCTCTCGCTGCCTGCTTCTGCCATGTGGTCTGTGCTGGACCCAAAGGGAGATGGTAGTGCTGGTTAGACCTCACCTCCCCTAGTGTGTGCATGTGTGAGGATGTGTGCACATGTGTGTGTCACAGAACACTTGAGGTCAAAGGACACCTTGTAACAGTCTCTCTTTTCCACCACGTGGGTTTTAGAGATTGGACTCCAGGTCCTTAGGCTTGAGAGCAGGCACTTTTACCAGCTGAGTCAGCTTGCTGGCCCACATCTTCTGAATTTTAAGACATGGGGCTGTGACTGTGTCTCAGGCTGGTTTCAAATTCATCATGTCGCCAGGCTGGCGTTGCATTTGTGGTCCTCCCATGTCCACTTCCCAAGTGCTGGGAGTGCAAGGCGGTACCATGCCCGTCTCGTGTGCTTCCTTGGTTGGCTAACAGAAGAAGTTTGCACCTTAACGCGGTGTGATGAGGAAGTGGTTATAGCGGCTCCGTTCACACCAGCCGAGAAGCCAGTGTCCCTTGTTACCTGTGCTGCACCTGTGTTGCCCAAACAGGGAGCACCTGCTGCGAGAGGCAGGGTCAGACAGGAGAGACTTCAAACCAGTTCTTAGACGGAATACGTCCCCAGTGGCTCACCAGTTCCTCTTGCAGTCTCAAGGGGGGCAGTTGGGGTAGGAGGGTCTGCCAAGGAGGTAGTGAGGAGGTCACTGTAGCGCCTCTTTGTCTATCCTAGGCCTTACCTCTCCCTGTAGAGGCCTCTGGCTCATTTTCACCTACCATTCTTGTCTTGCACGATTCCTTTCATAGATCAGAGGGTAGGTCTTGCCGAAGCACAGGCCTCATGAGCAGCCACTCCCCTCACCCCTGTAAACGAAAGGATATGCACGAGTGAACCTCTTCAGCAGCTCCACATGCCTAGGGTCATCTCCAGGCTCCTCGCCTGGACCTCTCCAGCCGGCACCATCTCCTGTTTGCTGGTTCCACCCACATGGGCCATGCTGCCCTTCTGGAATGGGTCATGTCTACTCCACCTCAGAATCTCATACTTACTCTCCCCTCTGCCTGAAAATGCCCTCTTTAGGTCAGTTCCAACATGACACATCACCCTGACTCTATCCCCGAATATTGTATTGGTTACTGTTCTCCTTGTGACCAATAGCCCTGGGCAGATCAGGAAGCAGAGAAGGGAACGTTTGGCTCAGTGTTTCCCCTTTTTCTTTCTTTCTTTCTTTCTTTCTTTCTTTCTTTCTTTCTTTCTTTCTTTCTTTCTTTCTTTCTTTCTTTCTTTCTTTCTTTCTTTCTTTCTTTAAGATTTACTTATTTATACAGTGTCTTGCCAGTAGGCCAGAAGAGGACACCAGATCTCATTATAGGTGGCTGTGAGCCACCACGTGGTTGCTGGGAATTGAACTCAGGACCTCTGGAAGAGCAGTCAGTGCTCTTAACCGCTGAGCCATCTCTCCAGCCCCAACCCCTTTTTCTTTTGTTCAGTCTGGGACCCCAGCAGATAGGATGTGCCTATACAGTCAGGTGTCCCCTACCTCAGTTAATCTTCTCTGGAAAGGCCTTCACAGTCACAGCCAAATTGTATCTTAGCAATGCCCAAACTGTTCATTAACCATTTGTTCCTTGCACGTCCTCTGTGACAGCAGCTTCAAGCTGCTGGGCAGTTACTCATCTCCCTGACTTGATTGAGCTACATAAGGGCAAAAGCAAGCTTGACTTTACTCATTGTTGTAAGATGCTCCAAACATATTTGCTCTGTGAAGAATGGGCAAATGTCTCAAGTTTCCTCAGCGAGTTCCGTGTTTCAGACTTTATTTGGTGACAGGAGGAGGGGCCCTTCTGGCTCTGGAGCCTCGTGCCACTGGGCTTCATTCAGCTCCACTGTCCAGCACATTCCCACCCTTCCTTCACGTGTCATGGTCTCTGTAGAAGAGAAGACGCCTTGTCAGCCTGGCGGCCCTGACCTGCCTGATTTCCAGCTGGGAAGGACGTTGTTTTTTAGGTCCTCTGAGGCTAGAGCCCAGAGGCAGTGGGTATTGAGGGTGGCACTCAGGAGGTAGCTGGGGAAGAACAGGGTGTCGGGTTGCCAGGGTGCCAGAGAGTCCTGATGGGGAGCTGTGGCTGAGCAGGCTGGACAGGGCTGCCCATAGTCAAGGAGGCGACGAGCGTGGAGAGCATGTTTAGTGGAGATGAAGGGCTGGGACCCAGGGGGAGGCGGAGGTTGATCTCTCCCTGGCCTTGCCCTTCATCTTCCTCACTGTTCTGTACCTCGGCCTGTGGGTGCCTCTGCTTCTCTCTGGTTTGATCGTCTAGAGCTTTGGAAGCCCCAGCCTTGGAATGCCTTCCTTCTACGGTTTTCCCACCACGCCCCAGCACCTCAACTCCACCCCTTCCTCTCCGGAGGCCTAGGCTCTGCTAAGCTGCATGTCCTCTCGTCACCTTGCCTCCATGTCTGTGGCACCTGGCACCAGCCCCAGTTCTGCCCGTGTTGGTTTCCTAACGCAGCTGCCCTCCTTCCCACCCCACTGCCCCGTAGGGAGGAGGCCCAGCACAGAGACACTTAAATTGGGTTCAGGTTTCCTGTAGAGGTCACATGGGCCCCCACGGAACAGGGGCTGGCTAGGGGAAAGACATACATGGTGGACTGGCAAGCGTGTGGAGCCCACAGGGTTGGAGGTCAGACCTTGAAAGGCCATTTTACTTCCCCCAATGCCTGAGTCTCCTCCCCCATTACTCATGGAGGAACTGAGCCCTGGGCCATTTGGGGATCAGGTGATGAGGTCAGTTTCTTGCTGCTTTGTGAGCATAGCTCTAATCCTCCCTGCTGGCATGACTGCTGGGGGTGGCCCTGGACCATGGAAGGGACCTGGTGGGTATGTCACTAAACAATAGTTCTGGAACTCACTGGGTGGGTGGCACTGCTTTGGAGTCCAGGAGACAACCATTTTAGCAAGGAAGAGCCACCCAGGAGTTAACCATGATCAGCACCACACTGGACGTTCACAAGGTGCTTACACTATCTGGGGATTGCTGTGCTTTCCTTCCGTGTCTGAACACACAGAAGCACGCACACACCCCGTTTCACAGATGAGGAGGTAGAGACAGATCGTACAGTAAGCCCCAGCACAGCCGCAGAGCGCTGTCTCACTTGGGGAGGCTGTTACTTCCAAATGATGCTGAAAGTGTTTGTGTCTCTATAGAAAGTTCCAGAAACAGTGGCAGGGTTTCACCAAAGATAGAACAGCCAATCACTGCATGAAAAAAGCTCAGTCATTAGCATCGAGGAAATTAAGATTAAAAATGCTGAGGTAGAAAACAAAAACCAGGCTGTGTGGTGGTAGTGTACGCCTTTAAACACAGCACTCTGGAGGCAGAGGTAGGTGGACCTCTGTGAGTTCAAGGCCAAGCTGGTCTACAAAGTGAGTTCCAGGAAGCCAGGGCTGTTACACAGAGAAACCCTGTCTTGAAAAACCAAAAGAATAAAAAAAGAAGAAAAAAGAAAAAAAAAAAAACAAAAAAAACACCGCACACCCCATCCCTCAAAAAACAAACAAGCAAACAAACAACAATCAAAACCATTTACAATCTGGGTGTGATGGCCACACCCTTAAGCACAGCTCTTGGCAGGGGCAGGTAGACTGAGACCAGCCTGGTCTCTAAAGTGAGACCCCCATCTCAAAACACGCCAGCCAACAGTTATGGAGACAGACCCACGTGAACAGGTAACACTAACAGAAATACAAAGACACAACCTGAGTGTGAGGGTAGTGGGTGGCTTGGTGGTGGAGGCGCTTGCCGTCAGCCTGATGATGTGAGTCTAACTGACTCCTGCAAGTTGTCCTCCGACCTCCAGATATCCAGCTACACACACACACACACACACACACACACTAAATAAAGGCAGAAATGTTTAAAAGGGTGAATTTTATTGTGTGTAAATTTGTACCTCTCTAAATAAATCTAATTTGAAAATAGTGGACTCTAGAAAGGTAGAAGACAGGATGGTCACTGTGTCACATTGTCATTACAAGAATGGAATCTGTAAAATGACTTGGAGATAGAAGTAGGTGAGCCCGAGCCCCTCGGACAGCATTCTGGGCAGAGGACCAGCCAGTGCGGAGGACCAGCCAGTGCGGAGGACCAGCCAGTGGTGCTCGGAAGCCAGCAAGAGAGATGTGTGGCTGGGTGCAATAGGAAGCCCAGTAAGGGCCGAGGGGGTAGGAGGTGGGGAGCCATGCCTACCATGGATGACCACAGATAGGGGTCTAGAGAGTTCCAGCGAGCATGGATATGAGCAGAGAAGGCTGTGTTAACTGGTCCCCTGCTGACAGACCAGTTAGGAGGCGGGAGAATGGCGAGCACGGTGGCTGTGGCGGTGGCGGCAGCGGAGGTGTTGAGAACTGCCTGGACTTGGGATGTGTTCTGAAGGCAGAGCCAACAGGATTTCCTGCCGGATTGGATGTGGGGTGTGAGGGAAAGAGAGGAGGTACGGATGACATCAAAGTTTTTGGCCTGGGAAGCTGGAAATCCAGCTGGGCATCCCCGTGGACACTCAGTGGTTTTAACTGTCTCCTGGGGCTGACCTGTGGGTGAAGTCAAGGTAGAAGGAGGCTCAGGTCAGCCCCTCTCCTGGCTCTGTCGTTGGGATGGGCTGCACATCCCGGTTATCCCATTACACTTTATTTATGGCCTTATTGGCTTTGTCATTTCTTTGTCTCCTGTCTGGAGTGAAGGCTATAAATGTGATGGATTGGTTCAGGATGCAGGAGGCCCAATTATCCCTGCTAAACTGGCCACTTCTCTCGGGTAAGCCCTCGTTGCTTCTACCGTCCTGCAATGTCTCTGCAGCCCTGCACATAGATGGGGCTGGCTCTGACTGCCCAAAAGAGGGGTCTTCCCCTGACAGGGTGAGTAGTAGACAGATGATTTCCAAGGAGAGATGGCCTTAAAGACAAATCCTGGAGGCAAGCCTAGCCCTGCTTTGCTCACACCGACATTACGCTGGCTGTGCCCCACATACCGCTGGGCACAGGTTGGGATAGACAGGAGGACAGGACATACTGCTGGTCATTCAGCCCACATCCGGGCTTCTGCTGGGACCTCACACACTTCTCAAGAATCCGAGCCAGCCTGTCTCTCCACAAAGGCTGCGGTGGTGGGTCGTTTCTTGTCAGCAGCAGGTGCCTGGCAGCTGCCCAGGATGCCAGCCTTGTGAGCTGGCATGGGAGGAAGTGCTTGTTAGACTGGGCTCAGGCTGGCTCAGCTCTCACCGCTGTTGCTCAGGGTGGCTTGGGTTACCCACGAAGACTGATGCTGACTGCTTGGCCTTAAGGTCACCTGTAAGACACCCTGTACCTCAGAGAACTGGGCAGCTGTCACCCTCTGTCATTCTGAGCAAACTCCCCCAGCACCCTGTCTGCTCGAAGTCTCCCAGGCCTCTTTGCCCATCCTCCATCCCTGGGAAAATACTGAAGCTTGTGGCCTAAGTGGGTTTGGGACAGGAAACCTGAGATTCATTCCTCACATTTTGGATATAGGTGAATCCCTGCGGGTGAAGATCCCAAATGGGCCTGTATCTGGCTTTCTTCCAGAAAAACAGAGTGGAGGGTAGTACTGCTGGGGCCAGGGCAGCTGGAGACCTCGGGAGCAGGCAGGGCTGGAATGGAGTGGGCCAGGTGAAACCACACAGTAGATTATGATTGGCCAGTCTGTTGAGTCTGCAATATCCTCATTTGTGGTGGGTGCCAGGACTAGGGCTGGAGTCAGGGCTGTGAGCAAACAGCCTGGCCTGGCCTGCTGCAGCCTTTAGTCTGGTCAAGACAGGATGTGCTCAGGTCAGGGGCAGGGCACAGGGCGCTGTGGCAGCACCGGTCCTGAAAGAAGCCAGGGTTGGGAGGCACTGGGGGGTTCCCCCGAGTCCATTAAAGATATCTGTCACACCCTTGCCTTGCCCTTGGTCACCCCCCTCATTGTGGCCTCTGCCTCTAGGAGGGCCCAGGCATATTTCTCCCTGCCCCCCCCACCTCCTGGACACTGAGTCTAGTGGCTGTCAGGGCTGATGGTGGAGGGTTGATGGCACGGAGCAGGGCAGCTGCCAATGCTGTGGCCCTGGGGCGAGAGCTGACGTCTGTCCCTGCCAAGGGCTGAGATTCTCGGCTGCATGCCATCTGCCACTCACAGCCATCCACTACCCAGACCCCAGACTCCTTTGTTTTTTCCTGAACTCTATGGTCAATACTGTCCTTCCACGCCCAGCCTCTGAGGGAGGGGAGGGCTCCAGGACTCGGTGGTGAGGGAAAAGAACATGAAGCCACTGCTGGTGTTTCTCTCAATTCTCTTTCAGGACGTGTGTCTGTGAACCACATGTGTCCCTGGTGCCATAGAGTTCAGAAGAGGGCGTAAAATCCCCTGGAGCTATACTGCAGTTACAGATAACTGTAAGCTGCCGTGTGGGTTCTGGGGATCAAACCCAGGTCCTTGGGAAGAACAGTCACGGCTCCTAACCACGCAGCCATCTCTACAGTCCCTCTGGTATTTCTTTTAAATTCTGTCCTGTGGAAATTTTCATGAGACATTTATGTGCTGTCCCCTGGCAGGGACCACACAGACACTCCCCTGAGCTTTATACATATATGAGATGGGCTCCACAAAGTCACATGTCCCTACCACACAGGATGCCATGGGGCTTTGGGTTCTGATGCGGATTAAAAAGCCGGTTGTGGCCTACTGTCCTAGGATGTGGACTGCCCTTTGTAAGGCCCTGGTTGGCTGGAGGGAAGCCAATGAAGGTGACCAAGGGTGACCAGCAGTGTCAGGATGGCAGATTATCATCTTTCCCATGGGGATCACTTATAAGGGAATGTCACTCGGGCCCCTTAGTCTGTTTGAGGGTAAACGAGTCTGAGAAAGCCAAGCTGAGGGTTTCTGTGAGCAGGTTCCTTTGGAGAGCCTTGTTAGTGTCCTGTGTCCAGGACCCTGGGCCTTCTCTTGAGGAAGGGCCTGGGCGACAGGTGTGTGCTACCTCCTAAACCCAGGCTTTCTGAAGGGGGCTTCTGGAGGTTTCCTGGGGAACTGTGATGTGTTGGACATGGAGGACAGGGCCTTGCTGGACAAGCACAAGTACACAGTGGCAGTATCTTGGCAGGAGGCTGGGTGGTCCCATGGATACCTAAGGACAAATATCATCAGGGATCCTGACAAAGGAGCACCTCATGGGAAAGCGCAGGGAGGAGGCACAGTGTGGTCCTCCTCAGCCCACGAAAGTGTGCACCTGTACGCCTGGCCTGGAGAAGGCCTCCAGCCACTCCACCCCTAGCACTGGGTATGCTCACGCCAGGCTGAGACCCCCAAGAGAAGTGATGGTAGCCTACTGTTCTGTTCCCCAGGCAGCAACGCCACAGGTTCTGCTTGTTCTCACCCAGGCCCAGGGAGGGGCTTCCCACTGAGTGAGACAGGTTTCTGTTCCATCGGAGGTCCTGTCTGTCCACCACTCCGTAGGCGTCTGTAGAGAGGGATCTGGGAGAGGAAGCTTCAGGATGAGGGCCTATGAGGGGTGGGGAGCTGGGGCATGTCAGGGAAGGCTCCCAAACAAGAACAGTCCTGACCCTGAGAAGAGCAAGGGCTGTTCTGGGTAGAGGGAGCAACAGCTGGTGAGGCAGGAAGAGCCCAGAGCCTTGAGGGATGGAGAGATGTGGTTACAGAGGTCAGTGGGGCCAGGGCCCTTGATCCAGAGGTAACAGAAGCCACGGAGCAACTTTATGCAGGGTTAGTTATCTTGGACTGAAATATCACCCTGGTCACTGAGGGAAGAATGTGGAGTGGATGAAGTTAGCCAAGGAAATGCTTGGTGGTCTCCAAGAGGCAAGACAGACCGTCTAACCTAACAAGGAAGACAAGTGAGAATTGAGCAGTGGAATTTTGGAGCCATTGAAGAGGTGGGGCCCCCAAGGCTTGGAACGAGGTGTGTTGGTGTCAGTGTGGGAATTAAAGGTGGCATCAATGGGCCTGGGGTGAGGCAAGGGAGTTGAGTTCAGCAGTAGGTGGTTCTGGCTGGAAGGTCTAGAAACACACCGGCCTGGGGCTCAGTACAGAGGTCCCGTCTTCTTCAGAGCCGCACGCTCCACTCTTTCCGGGAGGGCGTGGGGATGGGAAGGCACAGCCGAGAGCCCGGAGGAGGCAGGGCAACAAAAGGGAAAAGTAAACCCAGTCCTGCAACCCCAAGGGTCCGATTATAAGGTCCGAGAGCCGCTAAAGGCTCAGAGATAGCGGGTGTGGGGCTGTGGGAGGACTGAGGGCAGGCTTGTCGGACACATGCACGGTTCTATGTGATGGAGTGGCCTGGATGTGGACAGCCGAGGGCTGGTGAGATGTTGACCATCACTGAACTGTACACTTAGTTAAGGGTGAGTTTAACACTGTGTACCTCACCACTGTTAATACATTCTGAAACAGAAGCAGGCCAAAGACTGACTGGCGTGGTTCCCAGGTAGGGCAGGGAAGCACTTCCTTGGGTGACCTGCTGCACAGAGCTAAGGGTTTGCAGACGAGGATAGAGGGCTTACTGAGTCTAGCCACAAGGAGGTCCTGCAGGCTGGCAAAGCACATGGGCACGTGGAGAGTGGACCAGCAGCACGGAGCCACAGTGGGCAGAGGGATGAAGGGAGGAGCGGACCAAGAAGCCAGGGAATCCCGCCCTGAGGCCGTCTCTGGCTTGGCACTTGCAGGGTGCGGTTTCCCCTCCACGGCGCCCTAGAGCAGGAGGTCCTCAAGGTATGTTCTCTTCTCCCGGGGGGGGGGTGCTGCCCATCTGCACCCCACTCGTGCTGGTTGGACCCCTGCCTCTGTTCAAGGCATTCTTGAGTCCTGAGCGCTCTGCACCACCACCGCCATTCTCCAGACCTGCTCAGGCCAAGGCCTCCACACAGCTTCCTCCAGCCCCTGCTGCCTCGCCCCTTCCTTGGTGCCCTCCCTCTGCTGCCTCGCCTCTTCCTTGGTGCCCCCGTTACACCTCTGCCCAAGAATAGGCACAGACCAGGTCATGTAAGCCATTTATTAGTTTGTTTGAAAAATAATGTATTTCATTTATACACGAAGCTTGGTGAGAAGTGCTCGTTAATTTCAGACACCACCTGACCTGTATGCATGTCCCTCCCACCTTCTGTTGACTTTCTTCTCTCCTCCTGCGCGCCACTGTGCCGTTCTAGAAAAAGAGACCATGCTGAGCCAAGGAGTTGGGGCTAGCTTGCTCCCACCCTTGGTCACCCTGTTTGCAGCCAGCCCCGGGCACCTGTCTTAAGGCTCCGAGGATTTCCACACACTCAAAACCACAGTGTCCTTCCGGCCAGCTGGGATGGCAGCCCTGCCAGCCCCAGGCCACATTCCTGCCTATGCAGCCCAACGCCAGTGCCAGGGAGGGACATACATCTCTCCAAGCCTTGAGAGCAAAGCACAGATCTACAAAAATAAGATTTCCACTCAGAGAAGCGTCACCAGGACAGTTAAAACCCAGCTCTCCCCACACAGGACTCGATGGGGACACTGGATAAGTCTTCAGGGGTAGGTGGGGTTGGGGCTGGTTGCCACCAAGGGAACTGAGGTGGCAAAAAGAAACATAATACTTGACTCGCCCGCAGTGCCCCCCGCCCCCCCCCCCAGCACTGCCACGAGCGTCCAGCCCTCCGACAGCTCGGCGAGGTAGGTAGGAGCAGCCAGCCTGCAGTGGGCAGGTGAGACTGAGGTGGCCTGTGAGGTGGGTGCCCCCCAGCCGAGGGTGGCTCTGCTGGAGAGCTAGACTTAGGCAGCCGAGCCCCTGCTTGCTCAGGCTCCACCAGCCAATCGCATCACCTCAGCGGTTTCTCTACATCGAAAGATTTGCATATGCTAAATAGATTGTCAGCAGCTGAAGAGGTCATGGGGATAATTGGACGAGTAAAATTATTTTTTCCCTGAAAAAAGCCTTCTCGGAAGACTCCTGGGATGGTCAGACCCCTGCCCTCAGGGATCCTGCGTCTGGACAACTCCAGACCCTGTGCTGAGCCCCAGTGCCACACTGCCTCCTTCCCTGATAGGATCAGTGGCTTGTCCCCTCCCACAGAACCACGTGGAACCATCCAGGGCCTTTCTCTAGGCAGGGCCTGGCTGCCCTCCTAATTCCACAGTGTCTGAGGAGGAGCCGGAGTCTCAGTGGGAATCCTTTCAGCAGAGAGACCCCAGGGGAGCCTGGGAAATGGAGACCACTTCCTTTGTCAGACGGGCTGTGCCGCTGCCATGGCTGGGCACAGTTCAGTGGCCCACGTGGATCAGCCTTCTCTCCCCTTGGCTTGTCGGCAGGGCCTGCCACAGCCCTGCGGTAAGCTCCGTGCCTGGCTGTGAACGGGGCTGGCCCTCCTCATACCCTTGGGCTCCAACATTAATACTCTTACAGGAGAGGGAGAAGGAGCAGAACCCGTTCGAGACCTAAGCTGCTCGTCAGGAAGCTTTGAATTTTCCTAGCACTGACCTCATTGGAGCCTGAATAGAAAGGAAAATGGAATCCTGGGGACAACGGTGTGTGTGTGTTCGTGTGCGTGTGTGTGTTTGTGTGCGTGCAGAGTGAGCGTCACAGGAAGCTCACGCTTTGGGGCCAGGGAGAAAATCTTGTCTCCCTTGGAGCAGCTCACACTTGCCCGAGGGGTTCCTGGGCCCTGTGGCCTGTGTCTGGCCCCAGTGTGTGAAGTGTGTGCACACGTGTGTGTGAATGAAGGGCTTAGGCCTTCCTGGCTCCTCAGCCCACATGACAGGAACCATGTTCCTCCTTTGGGCATGAAGGCCTGAGGAAGCCACACTGGATCACACTTAGCTTTGAGAGCAGAGTTCGGGCAGCTCCGTTGACACTCTTGTTCAGGGTTAAGGAGAGGCAGTGTGAACTGCAGATGTTCATGGAAAAAGATGTTCTTTGCTCAAGTAAAAAAATATCAAATATAATAAATCTATGAAAGCTCGTTCACAACATGGACAGTGTGTTCTCCCTTCCACCTCAGAGGCTGGGAGAGAGATGCTGTTCAGAGCCTGGCCAGACAGGCTCCTAGGGTTTGCCAGGCCTCCAGGGACAGGCCTCTACCAATAGGGGTTCCTTCGGCTGCTCCTGGCTTCAGTGCAGAGACACAGAACTCTGCCTTGTGGTTCCTCCAACTCAAGGCTCATCTGTCACCTCTAAAGTCCAAAGCCAGGAAGGCCTCAGTTGACAGTGGTTTTAACTGCATTCCGATATGTCACGACTCAACAGGGTGTGTCATGGCCATCGGTGGCCAGGCTCACACTATCGATTCTCGGTCCCTATCTGGAGATGGAGGGAAGTCGGCAAGATCCTCACTGCGGCTATAGTCCGATGCTCGCACTGGGAGGTTATCACTGGTGGCTCTCGTGACACTGTCATAGGAAGGGGGGAAGGATGTTGAGGAGATGGAGGAGCTGGAGGGCGGACCACTGCGCCGGGAGAAGTTCTCATTCATCATGTAGGCAATGAGGCCCTCTCGCTCAGGGGCATCCTCGTCTGAGAGGCCACTGCCTGTCTGCTGGCGGAAGAGGAAGGAAGCGTGCTTCACGGACCGTTGCAGTAGGTGCCTCCGGAAGGCCCGCTGGATGACCGTGGCTGACACCTCTTCATGCTTCCGTCGGAGGGTAGTGGTGATGGGCTCATAGGAGATCTTGGAAGGATTGGCTGCCATGAACTTCTCCTCCATCTGGATCTTCAGAGCGTCCATTTCTCCGGACTCCCCGAGCACCCTCTTGGTGAAGGCGAACAGGATATCCATACAGTGGATGCGGTCCCCGCTCACCATGGGCAAGTCCATGTTGATGAGGCTTATCTGGTTGGGCTTGGCGATGCGGAGCGGCTCGGACAAGGCGTCTGCAAAGTCCGACAGGGCCAAATACTCAATGAACTGGGTGGCCTCGGGGTCGAACTTCTCCCAGATCTCATAGAACATGTCAAAGTCATCCTCACTCAGGGGCTCCGTGCTCTCTTCTGTGGCCACACTGAAGTTCTCCAGGATGATGGCGATGTACATGTTGACCACGATGAGGAAGGAGATGATGATGTAGGTGGTGAAGAAGAGGATGCCCACCGCCGGGCTCCCACAGTTTCCCCGGGAGCCATTGCTGTTGGGCAGATTGGGGTCACAGTATGGGGGCCCCGTGTTGAGGATGGGGCTGAGGAGGCCGTCCCAGCCGGCAGATGTGGTGATCTGGAAAAGGCACAGCATGCTGTTGGCGAAGGTCTGGAAGTTGAACATGTCGTCGATACCAGCTTCCCACTTGACATACGCAAAGTTGGCCATGCCGAAGATGGAGTAGATGAACATGACGAGGAAGAGCAGGAGGCCGATGTTGAAGAGGGCAGGCAGGGACATCATGAGGGCGAAGAGCAGTGTGCGGATCCCCTTGGCTCCTCGGATCAGCCTGAGGATGCGGCCGATTCTGGCCAGACGGATGACCCGGAAGAGCGTCGGGGAGAAAAAGTACTTCTGGATGATGTCAGAGAGGACAGTGCCTGTGGGATACAAGCAAGACTGTGGCCACCATGACATCTCTACCCTCCTTCCAGCCCAGGTTCACCTAGGGCAAGTGTATCTGTATAGAAGGCCCTTCTCAGAAGACCAGGTCAATGGGACAGTCTAGGACTTGGCCTCAGCTTGCCTCTATGATCCAGGAGATGAAGACCTATACTTTACTAGATGGCTTCTCAGCGCTGTTCTACTTGTAAGGAGGCGCCTGTACAATGGAGGTGCACCCGGACGCTGTTACATGTGTTCTGAGGCCAGAGGGTACTTGCTCAGCACTCCAGCAGGAACCAGAGCTGAAGGCTTCCTGCTCCTCACTGCTGAAAGTATGGGCCAAGGACCAGCAACCTAGGGCTCTCCTGGAGGCTTACTAGAGATGGAAAGTCTCAGCTCTACCCCTAGCCCATTTCCTCTTAATGCATCCAGACACTGCCCTGTGGCCCCATGAGGCCCAATGCCCTCCTTACCTCCACCTGGGGCCTTGGGGGCATTTCTGAGCCTACTTTAGGTTGTAAATGCCTGCCCATCACCGCCACAGCAGGAATGCCTGTCTTAACCTCTGTTTAGATGTAGATGACATTTGGGGTGACTCCAAAGGCAGATGTGCACTCATGGGAATGGAGTAGGGCCAAGCATTTGGACCCTGGGCCCAGCAACAAAGGAAAATATATATGGTCAAAATTAGACCTCACTGAAATTAAAACACCCGTTCTTCAACAGATATCACAAAGACAGGAAAACAGGGAGAAAGGGAGGGAATATTTTTGATTTGTATATTTGATAAGGGACTAGAAAGCTGAATAGATAAAGCACTCTTGCAACTCAACAATAAAAAAGATAAAATACTCTAATTTTTAAAATGAACAAAAGTTTTTGAACAGCTATTCTCTATGGAAGATAAAAGAATGGCTAGTGAGCACAGGAAGACATTCAGTTTCATTAGCTACCAGGGCATCAGAAACACAAACACCAATGAGGAGCACTCTCTCCAGGATGGCTGTAGCCATCATAAAAAGCCATCGTGTGTGCTGGTGAGGAGGTGGACTAATGAGAGTTCCCATCACCAATGCTGAGTATGTGAAATGGTGCAACCACTTTGGAAAATGGTTTGATAATTCTTGACTATTTTAGATTAGTGCTTGCCAGGGGTGGAAGGAGAGTGGACATGGAGAGGGGTGACCAGTTGTCAGAGTCTCTCTCAGGGGTTGTCTAGCACTACACAGAGCAATGGTTGCTCAGTTTGGTGACAATCACGTTCCACATAACAACTGTCGAGCCAGCGCAGGCCATAGCGTGACAATGGCCCTACAGGAACATACTGCCCAGTGACCTTGTAGCTGTCTTTGTATTAGACAAATCCTGTGATGCTCACACAACGATGAAATCACCTAATGACACATTTTTCAGAACATATTCCTGGTGTGAAGCAGTGCCTAATGGTACTGAAATCCATCCACAGAATGTTCTCCATCAAGTGAATTTTAAGTTAACCTTCTGTGAATTTTATAGTATATAAATCACATCTCAATAAAGCTGTCACAAGAATTTGGGTTCTGGGGCTGAACAGACATGGTGAGGGCCTTGTCTGTTATGCTCTTGTCCTGCGTCGTCCCTCGTCAGGGGACTTAGCACACAAGTCGGATTGTAGGATTTTTCTCTCCCGGGAATGAAGGAATGATTTATGTCTCCTACACTATCAGGCAATCTACCTCCCATTTTTAGGGAATCGACTTGCCTCTTCTTCCTTCAGCCTGGTTGTAAGCCTCTGTCTGGAGAGTAGGAGAGTCTCTACAGTGGCCACTCCTTTTCCTATCCTCAACCTTGAAGTGTTCACCCAGCTGTGTCCCAGGGAGGGTGGGGTCAGGATGGAGTATTGGACTATCTTCAGGTTGGCCACTTTGGCTTGAATGCGCTCTCCCAGACAAGTTCTATTTAGAGTGATGTGTACATCTTTGTGTGTGAGTTTGTGTGTGTTACAGAGAGAGGGAGAGAGAGAGGGAAGGAAGGAGGGAGGGAGGGAGAGAGGGAGGGAGGGGGAGGTGAGGAATACAGAGAAAGAGGGTGGGAGAGAACAGAGGGCTGGATTAGAAGCATGGCCTGGCCAGGGCTTCTCGGTCCAGCCAACTTGCATACGCACCCACGATGGACAGGATGACAACCACGAAGTCGAAGATGTTCCAGCTGTTGGTGAAGTAATAGTGGCGCAGGGCAGCCATCTTGACAATGCACTCGCCCGTGAAGATGGCCACGAAGAGCAGGTTGATCTTAGCTAAGATGTTGACCTTCTCCGGGCTCTGGTCATCCGTCTCCACCATCATGGTCACCATGTTTAAACAGATGAGGAACATGATGGTGACGTCGAAGGCCTGCTTGGTCACAATGTCGAATATGAAGCCCTGGTACTTGTTCTAGAAGAAGAGGTGAGGGGTTCAGTGCAGCAGGGACCCTAGGAGACTCTGCTGCCAGTCAGCCCAGACAACCTGCATCCTACTCACCACCTTCTGAGGACTACAGCCCTCCCCCCACTGTATCACACATGTAGAGGAAGAAACCATGGAGGTAGACCGGCTGGTCCGCCTGCCTAAACCCTATCCCCTCTAGGCACTGAGGCCCAGTCCTGAGACTCCCTCCTCCACCAGGCCATCCTGGTAGACTTCAGGTGGACCTTCAGGTAGACTTTTATCCTGGGTTTCAGCATACCCGTGCTGCTCTTTTTTAAAAAATTATTTAACTCTGTTTTTATGTGCATTGGTGTGAAGGTATCAGATCCACTGGAACTGGAGTTATAGACATGGATGTCATGTGGGTGCTAGGAATTGAACCTGGGTCCTCTGGAAGAGCAGTTAGTGCTCTTAACCACTGAGCCATTTCTCCAGCCCCCACTGAGCTGGTTTTAGTCTTGTATCCTTGGAAGTTCAAGGTCAAAGTTAGACTTCAATCCTAGTACTTGTATATGCCTTCAAATTGATATGTTTTTCTCCATGCTTTTTAAATGAAATGTATGTTATTTATTCTACTGAATAAAATCATTTTATATGTTTTAAAAATGTTTTGTTTTTAAAGTGTGTATATTCATATGCCTGCTTGTAGGTATGTGAGTGCAGGTGTCTATGGAATACAGGAAATGTTATGGACCCTGGAGCTCAGTTACAGGTGGCTGTGAGCTGTCTGATGTGGGTGCTGGGAACAGAATTCAGGTCCTCTGCAAGAGCAACGTTCTCCCTGCCCTCCTGAGACTGAGTTTCTCTGTAATTTTGGAGCCTGTCCTGGAACTAGCTCTTATAGACCAGGCTGGCCCCAAACTCACAGAGATCCGCCTGCCTCTGCTTCCGAGTGCTGGGATTAAAGGTGTGTACCACCACCACCCGGCTAGTACATGGTCTTAACCACTGAGCAATCTCTCCAGCTACTCTATGTTTATTGTAAATGAGCCCAGGTTATTTGAAAGAAGAGACAGGATTAAAACTATGTTCTCTCTCTGACACACACACACACTGTCTCTCTTGCTCACACACACGCATACTCTTTCTCACTCTCTCTCTCTCTCACACACACACTCTGTGTCTCTCTCTCTCTCTTTCACACACATACATACACACACACACACACACTCTCTCTCTCACACACACACTGTCTCTCTTGCTCACACATACGTGCATACTCTGTCTCTCACACACACATACACATACATATTCTGTCTCTCTCTCACACACACTCTGTCTCTCTCTCTCTTTCACACACACACATACACACACACACACTCTCTCTCTCTCACACACACT